>JAVTVY010041762.1:0-186727 GCA_036873755.1 Hanleya hanleyi | reverse complement strand
GTACGATGCACATGATTTGAAGTTTGACAAATTTATATGCATTTATGTATGTATACAATATTGTATTACAAAAAAAAAAAAAGACTAGACAAAGGCCTGTTGATTATGTATCTCATTTCCCCAAGAGCTTCACAGTTGAGATTGGTTTTAACGTATTTATTGCATTGTCTTTCCCTGATGTGTTCATAACACCTCGGATGAATCAAATGTAACTAAACTGTTGTTTCCCCTTTCAGACTCTGGAAGAGAGAGGTGTGCGTATGTGGAGCAGGTTTTGGACTGCATATTAGAGCCTGTCATCGATGGGGTGTGTAAACTCAAGGCCACCTCTCAGCTAGGTACCATCTCCTTGGCAACCGTTGCAATGTGTGACGCATGGACGGAGTTTATACTAAAAGAGAAGATCAAGTTCAGGTGAGCCTTGCCCCACAATAACTCTGACAATACATATCCTGGTATTTTAGAAATGAATCTGTTGCTTGGTTGATGAATTTATTGTGTAAGAGAAATACCCATTTGAACATCATTGGTTGTGCAGAACAATTTTCCACAAACAATTCCACTTCAAAAATTATTTCAGCAGTGGGTCTTGTCCAATCAGCGGAGAGATAACAAATGGTTTTGGCTGCATAGCCAATCAACGTACTCGACAGTCAGGTGGGTCAAGGCTGTAGGCTACTCGGCTGGCAGCTTGAGAATCATCTCGCAGAAAAGATAAACTGATGATTTTTATCGAATTAAATCCGACATGTCTGGACAATTCCCGAAGGAGTACCCTTCAAATGGAATCCAAACCCATTACAACAACAACAACAATCATTCACGAATCGGGGCTCAAAGAAGGGGTGATGTTGCAAATTGTGATAGGACAACCATTCATATGATCTTGAGCAGTTCTTCTCAAACCTCACAAATGTCAAAGGACTGATTAGGAGTAATTATTGACACTAAAATAACAATTGGTTGATTTTTGGGTGAAACAATATTTATTTTGTGTCATTTTTGTGTTTCCAGCTTTTTGAGAACTACGACCCATCACTCAGGGGGCTGCTTTACTGAGGCTTATATATTCAGGGGGGAAACCATTAAAATGGTTTTACCTCTCTGATTTTGTTAAGAGTTACCTCCTCTTGATCATTTTACATCGCACAAAGTTTGCAACAAAATCATATCGAGAGAAAACCTAACAGTAATACGATATGCTGGGATAGGACTAATATATTTGTCAAGTGATTTCTGCAACATCGTGATATGACTGAAATATAGTTGAAAGCGACGTTAAATCATATTCACTCACTCACTCAAGTGATTTCTGAAATCTAGGTCAACTGAAATTCTCTCCAATAAGTACACAGTTGCTATACCTGACAAATGGAGAGATGTATGAAGCACAGGTTCTCTGCACATGTTTGGTCATGAAGTGACAGTCTCTTATTTTTGGCCCCGTGGGGCTTCCGGGAATTGACCTGGGATGACGTTGTGCACACCGGAGGTCATGGTAAGAATAGGCCTCAGCTTGTCGCAAGAGGCGACTAACTGAGACACCCGTGGGGTTCCTAGGTGTGAAAAGGAATATGACCCCACCCGTGTGGTTCCCGGGTGTGAAAAGGAATAGGACCCAACGTCGTGATATGACTGAAATATAGTTGAAAGTGGTGTTAAATCGTATTCGCTCACTACTCTCTAATACATTTTCATTTCCAGGAGAGTGACCAATAGCTCTCCTCTGGGTAAAGTTAGGTGAGTGATGGAGAGCTAGGGACGTACGTGGCCATGTGAGATGTCTTATTAGATGCCATTGCATGGAATACACTCGTTATCTCACTCCCCACAGTAGGCAGCACTACAAAAAACGTGGCATTGGGACTGTTGTGTCGCATTAAAGCACACCATTGTGATATGACTGAACTATTGTTGACCATGATATCCTAGTCACTCAATCACACACTCACCCCGTAATTTGGTTCAAGTGGAAATTTTAACATAGCCATCAAACCCCGTCCACATTTGTCAACCTCCAACTAATTCCAGTTTCCCTTCTTCTTGTTGTAGTCTACCCGGTGCTCATCAGTTGTCCTTGGACTTTACCTTCGTGAGGACCTGGCTGAGCCAGTACATCAGTAACATAGAGGTCAAACAAAGCATTCTAGAACTGACCATCTTCAGGAAACTTAATGGTATTATACAGCTACTGATGAAACAACCGAAGAGGAAAAACCGAGATACATGCTCCATTGATGATCTTAGTAAGTTATCATAAGTTGTCCCCTCGGCCATAATAATTTGGACTTGGGGTATTGTCATGTACTTTGTCTGTCTGTCTATACCAAACTTGAGAAATTCTCTAACCATCTTGTTTTCAAAAGACTTCTTACTGAAGGTTGCTATAGGTGTCATAGAGTGGCCTTGTGGGGGTAATCCACAGGGGGTGTCCTTTGTTTGGCTTCCAAAAGAAGTCCCCTGTGGATTACCCCCACATGGCCACTCTATGACACCTATAGCAACCTTCGTATTGCAGATTATGTGGCATAGCTCACTGTTATTTGTTACATGTATGTTCAAGATATTGAAATCTTTTCAAGTCTGACCACAACAACAGCTATGTGTCACTGAACATAACACTTGACAATAAACAGAAATATCTGAACCTTTTTGTGTTGATTACTCCCGTGACAGGTTTTGTCGGTACAGTACTAGTAACTGAATTGTTGAATGCAGTGAAGGTGAATACCAATGTCGAATATTTCATCCAGCATCATTTTAGAAGTACCCATGTCGTATGTTGTGCGTCTTCTGTCACAATGCATGGAAAATTGTTGGAGGTTCCGTCATCAAGTTTCTCATGCTAGGATGCCTGGTTTTCAAACAGGGGTCGTCAGGTACTTTTTATTGAGCCCGTAGCTTAAGCTGTGGAAAGCTCAATATAGGGATCTAAATGATATCTGTGAATGTCTGTATCCCTGTCCAAAAAAGTTTTATTTTGACTTTTTTTCCTGTCCACCATGTCCACAGCTTCTAGGCCTCGCCCTATGTCTCCTGAACTACGCCCCGCCTCACCGCCTCCTCCGTCCCCCACCCCTCAAACCCTGAGGGAAGCTGGAAGCTCACCCCATGCTGCACTTATTTAATCCATCCACCATCTTCGGGAACATGTCCCCACCCGCGGGGCACCAAGCCACATCCTCTATCTTGTAAACTAAGCCTCTTCCAACCCCCTACACTCCTATGAGCTTAATACTGCTGCATTTATTCAACCCATCCACTACCCTCAGGAACATGTTCCCACCTCTGGGGCATCAAGCCCCATCCTTTGTCCCCTAAACTAAGCCTGGCCTAACCCCCTACCCTCATATATTCCTGGAGCTTACACGATGCTACACTTTCTCAACCCATCCAATACCCTCAAAAACATGTCCCCATCCCCTGAGCACCAAGCACCATCCTCTTTCTCCTAAACTAAGCCTAGCCCGTCCCCCTACCCTCATATATTCCTGGAGTTTACACCATGCTACACTTATTCAACCCATCCACTACCCTCGGGAACATGTCCCCACCCTCGGGGCACCAAGCCCCACTCCCTATCTCCTAAACTAAGTCTCGCTCGACCCCCTACCCTAATATATTCCTCGGGAACATGTCCCCACCCCTGGGGCACCAAGCCCCATCGTCTATCTCCTAAACTAAGCCTCACCCGACCCCTACTCTCATATATTTATGGGGCTTACACCGTGCTGCATTTCAATCCATCCACCACCCTCGGGAACATGTCCCCACCCCGCTTTATCAGACGGAGCCCTGTGTTTAATTAATTAGCCAGTTTCACATTTGTGATGATTTGGTGAAAATTATTTATGAATTATGTTGAGAATGCAAAATACTTTTGTGTTAGATATTGAACATTTTATTATAATCCATTTCACATTTGTTTCTACTAGACTGTGAGAACAGTGTGCACACAGATAGTACCCAGGGAAGTTCAGAGACGGTCTCAACACCACTAGGTTACTGCGATGGCGGGGAGAACCACGACGACAGACCAGATGATTCAGATGTCTGTCATGTACAGAACATGGATTCTTGGCTGGCTTTACGAGTCCACAATCCCGCTCGGTGGAAACTTCCCTCATGCTTTACTGGCCAGACTACAGGTGTATAGACTAATATCATGGGGGCAAATGAACTTTTTCAGGAAGTACAGCGCATTAAGCGCATTCTGGGATGTCTTCATGCTGTATTACATACAAGACCACTGGTTGGTCCATTTGAATTTTTGGAATGATTTTGCAAATCCCATTGGCTGGCAGAGGAATGTAGTAGAATTCCCATCCAATCAGTGAGTGTCAGAAGGAGTGCATTGGAATGACAGGAATTTTAAATTTATAATGGGAATAATGATACTTGACATCCAGGGAAAAGTTTCTGAGGGAAAAAAAATATTTGTTTATGTTTTAGTTATTCCAATCAACATGGTTGATCTGTTTGGCAATGCTATGATGGGCAAGACCTTTTTATTCTGATGTATATATTTGCTTTGCCAGCCTAAAATTTTTCAACAGCAAGAATTTTTTAACAGCAAGACATAACTCGAATGGTGCATTATTTAATTTCCTGACTGAGATCTAGCCTTGTGCATTTCATATCCATTTTCATCGTGCTCCGGTCAACTTCAAACTTCCTGGCCTTGAGCAGCTGCAGTGCAGGGGAGTTAACTCAAATTGCATACTGTGTTAATAGTTACATCATAATTTTCATGTATGTATAGTCTCTTTTTACATATATTTATTAACTACTGTTCTACCCATCACTTTGTGCAATTTCAGAGTTCTACACAGAACTTGTTTTGTCTGTGATGTTCAAGGCTATTGATATATTTATATATATATTGTTCTGTGTCATGTTATTTGTGTCGTAATGTATTTGTTTACTTTTTTCACTGTGTCAAAAGAACATCGAAACTGAACCTCTGCAATGTGTTATACATGTAATCTCATATTTCTATGTTTTCAGGTAGAAGCTGTTTGTTGATGAATCATATATCTACATATTTGATGTACAAGTGTATCGTCTTACATAGGATTTAGCATTTTGGTTATTCAACTCACAGTAATCTCTCTAATAATTCAATCACAGGACGTGAAATTTCCCACCATAACATCTGAGGATCATCAAATTTACTAGAATAGGAAGTTGAGAGAAAAAGAAAAAAAAACAGTTCAAAACATGGATACGATTGGGATAATATTTTTAGTTATTTTATATTTTTTTGTCATTTAGAAAGTGATTGTTTTAACAGTATTTTCGTTATTTGGGGATTACACTATCTTAGTGCAGCACAGATTCTAGTACAGAAAATTGGTTGAGTCTCGAACAGGATTCGAACCAGCGGCCCCCAGATTAAGGCACCTAATCGCCAGCACTATATGTCGGTGATCTAAACCACTTGGCCAACAGGCCTCCCACAAAAATATGAGGTAGCAGACCGGTAGCAAATGATGAAAATACTGTCATACGATCACTTTCTAAATGACAAAAAAAAATATCTTCCTATATATTCAGCTATCGAAGCTGTGTCATTATGACCATCAGAGGGGTACTGTATGTTCGCTTTCAAGACTACCAGTCTGCTACCTCCTATTTTTGTGTGAGGCCCATTGGCCGAGTGGTTTAGATCGCAGATATATAGTGCTAGGGATTAGGTGCCTTACTCTGGGGGTCGCTGGTTCAAATCCCGCTCAATGCTCAACGAATTTAAGATACTAAGATAGTGTAATCCCAAAATAACGGAAAAACTGTTATGGATATAATTCATTTATATTTCTTCATTATTTCAAATGATTTTAGAGGGGGGTCAAATTTATTAGAATCACTGATTGAATTTCATTCCCAAAATTGGGGGTGATTGAATATTGATAGGGGAATTGAATCATTAGAGGGATTACCATACTCTGTATGGTAATTCATTTCAGTGCTGTAGCAAATTTGTGTGCGTGTACGCCTGATGCGGCCTTGAAAATTTCCGGTGACAGTTGAAAACTCTAATGCAGGACTTGCCATGGAAGCTGGCAAGCTCCTTGAGCTCCTAATTTTGAATTAAAAGACAAGTTTTTCATGCCGTAACAAAAGTCAATACTGGTGACAAAACTCAATTTTGCATGAAAATGGCCCTGAATATTACTGTCTTTGAATCCCTGACATGCCTGATGGAGAGAGCAGTTTGGTTTTAGGCATGAACATTAGGGGAAAACAAGAGTGGAGACAGCTGCTCGCCTAATGGAACTTCTGCTGTAATGTCTTATTGTGATGTTCTGATGATACAACATGGCGTCCTCATTACATGAATCTGGCTTACAGCATTGTACATATATATGTACGTCAGTGAACCAATCAAATCCCCTCTATTTGAAGGAAGTTCCATGATGCATCAGAATTTCTGAAAAGTTAACATTGTTTAGAATCTTGGATGGACGGATGGATGGATGGATGAGGCATGTGTCTGAGGGCAAGAGCCTGAGTGGTTTGGAACACTACAGATTTGATTATTGTTATATTTTGCCATTGCCATTGTCAGCGCGAGGGAGGGTGAATAAAATGTCATTTCGTCAAGAATGCCGTATTTTTGGTTGGGCATTTAATTGAAGCATTGTGCAGTAAGCATTGCACAAGTTTGCCTAATTTGTGTGACATACAGTTGTAACAGTCTATATATTTGAACCTTTAGCAGCTCGAACTCCTGGGATGATAAGGTTTTCATCTGCACTCAAACAGGATTTACATGTAGCTTTTCAGTCGAAAGTGAAATTGACGTCACTCAGACTTGAGGGCATTTTCATACACATGTCGATTTCTCCGTTCACTCGTCACTTGTGTATGAAGATGACCTGAAGGTTGCTTCACTAATAATTATATAACATCAATGTTACATTGAATCGAACATAATAAAGGAAGGTTAAATAGGCAAACAAGAGACATCGATCACCACTAAAATTCTGTGAAGAAAATAATCTAACATGGTCATATGGCTCATTGCCTAACCTTAGTGTAATGTCAGTGACATTGATGACTGAAGATCCCAATCTCTGGACATCATTACCGGTGTTTATTATGTCTGGTGTACGGTTTATTCTGACACACAAACCACGAAACCAAATTGTCTGGTGCTTTACTGTGCTCCTATATTACCTATATATATATATATATATATATATATACATGAACATGAATATGTAATGCTGCCTATGATGTATCAATATTATATTTATGTCACATGCCAGTATAATATCACATCAAAGAATATTACTTAGAAGTGTAGTTATATATACCAGTTTGTAGTTGAGCATTGATTGCATCAAACATTCGGTAAATGGAGTGCATTATGGGATTGTTCATCTCCCATTTTGTCATCAATTCACATGCATGCGTTTTCCGAATGTTGGAGATTTTGCAAGAATTCTTAAATATCATAGACGTGATTGTTATTTTCTGTAAGGATCGATGTATAACATGGGCTTTATAGACGGCCTGCAAACAAATAGTCCGGTGAGATTAATTCCCTAGATAGTGCATTTCCTCAACTGGAGAATTATTATTTTTATTTGAGGGAATCAAGTAGGAGGCATCTTCACACACTAGTCGACTTCTTCATTCACACTAGGAATTTAGCCTTGATATATCAGCCCACCGGCTCTGTTCAAAATATTTTATATATAGACATAAAATGTCATTGACCTTGAATTTCAAAATTTGGGTTATTGATTGGCTGTCCTGGTTCATACTTTATGTAAGAATCACGAGACAATGCATACAATAGCCAAGTCTGGGGATATATCTGGCCACTCCCACCGCCATATTAGACGGAATGACGTAACTACTGAGAGAATACGTCACCCTACACCCAGTTGTTGGGTATGTTCTGATTGGCACATCTTTGATTTGTAGATGAAATTCACACCTTGATTTTGAATGCTTTCGGTGGTCCGATCTGTCAAGGGTAATTCAAATTGTGAACGGAGACATAGACTTGTGTATGAAGTTGAGGGGAAGTTCAATAGTTATTGAGCTGGTGCAAGTGGGGATGCATTAACTAGAGTTGTATAGAATTGTGATGTCATTATAAATTGTAATATCCCTTTGACATTTTTAGAGATTCATGAGTTCGTGGATTTTTTTAGGAAAGCCCAACGCATCAAGGGATCTCTTCAAGTTTCGAACCGTGGTAGGACATCTGTATCCCCGTTCAAGGCGACATTCACTATTGTAACGCCAGATGATGTCATTATATCAAGCGTCATTTGTTGACGTCATGATACTGTCATCGTACCTGACTGCTGCATAATGTCACAATACGACGTTGCCACAGGAGTGATACATTTTGTCCTCGACTCGAATGTTCCTGACTGGACAGGGGCAAATACTCTTACCATGACAGTTTGGAAACTTGCGCATTACCTGATACCTCAGGAAGCATCTCTCACTTACAGTATTCAATCACAGGAAGTGCTTTTCTTACCTCAAACTAGCAGGGTGATCAAATCCATGAGAACAGGAAATTAATTATTTCACTGATTTTGGTTGGTGCAGATCAAATTCATAAGAATGACTTCGAGTTTTATCCACAAAATTGAATTTTAATAGGGTGGTTGAATTTTTAGAAGATCTATCATAGTTTATATTCCCGTCACACATCCTGTTGTCCATTGACCAGAGAACTTATTCGTTTTTCATCAACATAATTCATTGAAGCATTTACATTCCTACATCAACAGTATTCCCGTCAGAATGTCTTTTGTGATGAAAACATCCACAACATTTTATGTAATTTTCCATAATTTTATTGTATGTAATTATCTCTGTCTTATTTTATGTGGACTTATTTCCCTTCTTTCCATAACAAGATAATAAATGTCATTATGTCCTAATCCCATATTCTTCATTGAACTGATTAAGCTTGATATATGATATCAGAAGTAAATCAACTGGAAGTGTGTAACCTCAGATCAAACTAGCTAGAATGCATTGGCCATGGCCTCCCTGCTGATAACACGTGCGACAAAGTTGCACAGTAAAATAGCATGTTTGCGCAGATTCTGAACAAAAATCGAGATGAGATGATACTTGAATTCAGATACTCGGCCTATGAAACGTATATAATTGGTGTCACCCATGATCCCCCACAGGTCAACACCACATCTCGTCTCTTGTCTGTAGAGACTGAGCAAGCATCCAGTGGTGTTGGTAGTTTCGTAAGTGCCAATGCCATTCAGTTATTCTAATCTGAAGTTACACCTTTCTAATATATATCCTGAGTGGTTGTTTTTGTCAGTATCATCATGTTCTTGGGATAGACAGATCTGAATAGGCTTCCTGAATTTTTGTTGCCACAGTTTTTAAAAGATATTACATGTACATGGTTTTTCCAAATATAACTTTTGTGTCTAAAATTTATCCAGGGAGTCTTATGCCATAATATTGTCTCTTATTTTGTATTCTTACTAGATGATGTTAATTGTTTTTTTTGTTGTTTTTTTTGCTGATTATGTTCAGATGTTTTAGATCGTTCTTCCTTTTCTAGTTTTGTTACCGGTATACTTTGTGCCAAATGATCTCCAGAATTATTTTCTTCAGACTTATTTTATTTCTTCAGGGATATTCATTTGGTGGCGTATGTCTGTCTGTTATTTTGCGTTAGCATACCGCATTTTAGGATCTTGTACACATGTATTTCAATACTGATGGTCACAGGTAAGCAAGGGAAGCAACTTGTGCTGTGGTAAAGGTGCTCACATCGCAACTCTTCATACAGTTTTATTCGTTTCAATCGGGATATCTCTATACGACATTCTGCACCAACAATGGGTTACGAGTTAGGACGATGTGTGACGTCATCTCGGCAGAGCAAAGTCATAGAAAAGTAATATTCTCCGTAAGTGTGAGGTGATTTGTATGAGTATATATCTTGAATCCTATGTCAAGTTAACTGAACCAGCCACTAAATCATTTATAGCAGTCATCGCTCTATAATAAACTGCTTCTTCGGTTTAGTAACCTCATATTTCTCAAAATGAATAGCACTATGAGCGCCATTCGTATTGCTTTTCATATTACTAGCCATTAATCTGCGCCCACCTCTCTGCTCTCATTGCCTCTGCTGTGACATGACAAAGTTGCCTCCCTTTTCTTATCCAAAATCGTCTGGTTCCACTAATTAACTTGGCACAATACAGGAAGAGGGCGACTTCAAATATATTCGCGAGAAGCATTTTGTAGATCATAGTTAGACATATCAATATTTTGACATATATTTATTCATATCATTGTCAGGAATGATGATGACATGTCGCTCATCACATGAAATAATACATGTCGTGAATATATGTCTAAATATGATCTAAAAAATGCTTCTCGCTAATGTTTTCGGAGTCACCTTCCATGACTATCAGTATTGGAAAAGCATAGCGTATCTATATATCTATAGAGTCATGGTCATCGCCATTGGCGGGGGGAGGGGGGGGGGCACCTCTGTTTTTGGTAAGGGGGACTACTAATGTCTTCACTAAGCAGGGAATATTCTTCGGGCATATGTGCTAGCCTGGGTACTGATTACATGTGTTATACAGTACACTGGCAGCTTCAGATAGCTATTCGGGTGTCCGATCGGAGATTGTAAATTGTTCAGGAATTCAGTCCGAAGTCCTACATGTCCATATATTGTGGACAGGGATAACTAACTGTATGTGGGTTGAGCCGTTGGGTTCAAGAGAATTACCAATATACAGTAATGTTGAGATGATGATATACTAATGGGTGGTGGATCAGCTAAGTGCCTATTTATTTAGCATATGGAGCAGTTGTATTTAATTTTACTATATGTTGCATTTTATGTCGCATAAAAATGAACTTGTGATACATGTACAGCCATATTGTTTTTGTGTTAACAACCAAAGCATAAATAAATCATTAAAAATTACTAAGCATCGTTTGTTTCTGATTTCAAACTCAATAGCTTGATTGTGTTATAAAATAACCTCTGAATGTGACCACATTCTCTGTATTGTGATTATGGGCTCGGTCAAAGGTCACTTAGGTTCAGATATCTAAACATATTTCTGAACCTTCTTGGAGTCCAAATCTTTGCTTGGAGTCAAATTAGAGCCATCAGAATTAAGTCCCCAGCAATATCTGGGTTGACAATCCTGTAAACATTTCTAGGGCTGGACTAATATTTCTATGGCCGGACTAACATTTCTGGGACTGAACTGGGACTGAACTAACATTTCTAGAGGCCAGATGAATAGTTATGATGCTGGGCTAACATTCTAGTGACTGGAATAACATTTCTGGATCTGGACTAACCTTTCCAGTGGCTGGACAAACTTTCTGGCGCAGGACTAACATTCTAGTGGACAGACTAACATTTCTGGATTTGGAATAACATTTATAGAAGCTGAACTAAACATTTTTTAGATTGGTCAAAACATTCTGGGGCTGTACTAACATTGCTGAAGCTCAACTAACATTTCTGGAGCTGGACTAACTTTTCTAGTGACCAATGTTAGTCTAGCCCTAAGAATGTTAGTACAACACCAGAAATGTTTGTACAGTCCCAGAAATGTTAGACCAACCCCCAAAAATGTTTGTTCAGCTCCAGAAATGTTACTCTGGCTCCAGAAATATTAGTCCGGCCAGTAGAAATTTTCCAGGAATGTTAGTATAGCCCCAGAAATATTTAATCCTACCTCAACAATGGTAGTCCAGCTCCAAAAATATTAGTCCCGCCAATAGAAATGTCGGACCTGCTCCAGAACTGTTAGTCCAGTCACTAAAATGATAGGTTCCAGAAATGTTAGTCCAGCTAATAAACTGTTTCTTGGGCTCCAGAAATGTTAGTCCAGCTAATAAAATGTTAGTCCAGCTCCAGAAATGTTAGTCCAGCTAATAAAATGTTAGTCCGGTCACTAAAATTTTAGTCCAGCTCCAGAAATGTACTAACATTCCTGGGGCTGGACTAACATTCATGGGGCTGGACTAACATTTCTGGAGCCGGACTAACATTTCTAGTGGCTGGACTAACATTTCTGTAGCGGAACTAAAATTTCTGGAGCCGGACTAACCTTTCTAGGGGCTGGACTAACATTTCTGGAGCTGGACTAAACTTTTAGCAGCTGCACTAACATTTCTAGAGCCGGACTATCATTTTAGTGGCCGGACTAACAGTTCTGTACGCTGATAAACAGCTTGTATCACTGACGTCCCTACTCTCCTTGGGAAGTCAGTGATACAAGCTGAATAGTATGAGCGTAACAGTTCTGGAGCAGGACTAAATATTTCTATTGGCGGGACTAATATTTTTGGAGCTGGACTAAAATTGTTGGGGTCGGACTGAATATTTCTGGGGCTGTACTAACATTCCTGGAGCCAGACTGACATTTCTACTGGCCAGACTAATTTAGTGGCCGGACTAACAGTTCTGGAGCAGGATTAATATTTCTGTGGGTGGAACTAATATATTTGGAGCTGGACTAAAATTGTTAGGGTCGGACTAAGTATTTCTAGGGCTGCACTAACACTCCTGTGGCTGGAATAACATTCCTGGAGCTGGACTAACATTCCTGGGGCTGAACTAACATTCCTGGGGCTGAACTAACAACTCTGGGACTGGACTAAAAACTCTGGGGCTGGACAAACAAATCTGGGCCTGGACTAACAACTCTGGGGCTGGACTAAAATTACTGGGGCTGGACTGACAACTCTTTGTCTGGACTAACATTCCTGGGGCTGGCTAATATTCATGGAGGTGGACTAACAACTCTGAGGCTGTACTAACATTCCTGGTGATGGAGTAACATTTCTGGGTCCGGACTAACATTCATGGGACTGAACTAAGATTCCTGGGGAGGGACTAACAACTCTTGGGCTGTACAAACATTCCTGGTGTTGTACTAACATTCTCGGGGCTGGGCTAACATTCCCGGGACTAGACTAACATTCCTGGGGCTAAACTAGTAACTCTGGGGCTGGACTAACATTCCTGGGGCTGGACTAACATAGCTAGTTGGACTAATAAATCTGGGGCTGGACTAACATTCCTGGGGCTAAACTCACTCACTCTGGGGCTGGGCTAACATTCCTGGGGCTGGACTAACATAGCTGGGATTGGACTAATAAATCTGGAGCTGGACTAACACTAACAGTCTTGGTGCTGGACTAACAATTCTAGGGCTGGAATAACAACTCTGGGGCGGTACTAACATTACTGGGATCCGGACTAACATTTCTGGAGATGGACTAACGTTTACAGTGGCCAGACAAAATGTTTGGGGTCGGACTAAACATTTCTGGGGCTGTACTGGCATTCCTGGGGCTGTAACAATATTCCTGGGGCTGAACTAACATTCATGGGGCTTTCACTGACATTCTGAAGCCGGACTAACAACTCCAGGGCGTTACTAACATTTCTGGATCCGGACTAACATTTCTGGAGCTGGACCAACATTTATAGTGGCTAGACAAAATGTTTGGGGTCGGACTAAACATTTCTGGGGCTGTACTGACATTCCTGAGTCTTTACTAACATTTCTAAGGCCGGACTACCATTCTTGGTGGCTGAACTATCATATTTGGTGGCTGGATTAACATTTCTGGAGCCCGACTATCATTTTAGTGGCCGGACTTACAGTTCTGGAGCAGGACTATTTCTGTTGGCGGGACTAATATTTTTGGAACTGGACTATAATTGTGGGGGTCGGACTAAATATTTTTGGGGCTGTACTAACATTCCTGGAGTCAAACTGACATTTCTACTGGCCAGATTAATGTTACTGGAACAGTAGTACCATTTCTGGAGCTGAACAAACATTTTTTCAGGTTGGGCTGATATTTTTGGGACCGTACTAACACTCCTGGAGCTGGACTAACAGTTTTGGGCTGGACTAACTTTTCTAGTGACCGGAGAAATTTTAGCTGGATTAACAACTCTGGGGCTGGACTAACATTCCTGTAGCTGGAATAACATTCCTGGGGCTGGACTTACATTCCTGGGGCTAAACTAACAAATCTGGGGCTGGACTAACAAATCTGGGGCTGGACTAACAACTCTGGTGCTAGACTAAAATTACTGGAGCTGGACTAACAACTCTGAGGCTGTACTAACACTCCTGGTGATGGAGTAACATTTCTGGGTCCGGACTAACATTCATGGGACTGAACTAAGATTCCTGGGGAGGGACTAACAACTCTTGGGCTGTACAAACATTCCTGGTGTTGTACTAACATTCTCGGGGCTGGGCTAACATTCCCGGGACTAGACTAACATTCCTGGGGCTAAACTAGTAACTCTGGGGCTGGACTAACATTCCTGGGGCTGGACTAACATAGCTAGTTGGACTAATAAATCTGGGGCTGGACTAACATTCCTGGGGCTAAACTCACTCACTCTGGGGCTGGGCTAACATTCCTGGGGCTGGACTAACATAGCTGGGATTGGACTAATAAATCTGGAGCTGGACTAACACTAACAGTCTTGGTGCTGGACTAACAATTCTAGGGCTGGAATAACAACTCTGGGGCGGTACTAACATTACTGGGATCCGGACTAACATTTCTGGAGATGGACTAACGTTTACAGTGGCCAGACAAAATGTTTGGGGTCGGACTAAACATTTCTGGGGCTGTACTGGCATTCCTGGGGCTGTAACAATATTCCTGGGGCTGAACTAACATTCATGGGGCTTTCACTGACATTCTGAAGCCGGACTAACAACTCCAGGGCGTTACTAACATTTCTGGATCCGGACTAACATTTCTGGAGCTGGACCAACATTTATAGTGGCTAGACAAAATGTTTGGGGTCGGACTAAACATTTCTGGGGCTGTACTGACATTCCTGAGTCTTTACTAACATTTCTAAGGCCGGACTACCATTCTTGGTGGCTGAACTATCATATTTGGTGGCTGGATTAACATTTCTGGAGCCCGACTATCATTTTAGTGGCCGGACTTACAGTTCTGGAGCAGGACTATTTCTGTTGGCGGGACTAATATTTTTGGAACTGGACTATAATTGTGGGGGTCGGACTAAATATTTTTGGGGCTGTACTAACATTCCTGGAGTCAAACTGACATTTCTACTGGCCAGATTAATGTTACTGGAACAGTAGTACCATTTCTGGAGCTGAACAAACATTTTTTCAGGTTGGGCTGATATTTTTGGGACCGTACTAACACTCCTGGAGCTGGACTAACAGTTTTGGGCTGGACTAACTTTTCTAGTGACCGGAGAAATTTTAGCTGGATTAACAACTCTGGGGCTGGACTAACATTCCTGTAGCTGGAATAACATTCCTGGGGCTGGACTTACATTCCTGGGGCTAAACTAACAAATCTGGGGCTGGACTAACAAATCTGGGGCTGGACTAACAACTCTGGTGCTAGACTAAAATTACTGGAGCTGGACTAACAACTCTGAGGCTGTACTAACACTCCTGGTGATGGAGTAACATTTCTGGGTCCGGACTAACATTCATGGGACTGAACTAAGATTCCTGGGGAGGGACTAACAACTCTTGGGCTGTACAAACATTCCTGGTGTTGTACTAACATTCTCGGGGCTGGGCTAACATTCCCGGGACTAGACTAACATTCCTGGGGCTAAACTAGTAACTCTGGGGCTGGACTAACATTCCTGGGGCTGGACTAACATAGCTAGTTGGACTAATAAATCTGGGGCTGGACTAACATTCCTGGGGCTAAACTCACTCACTCTGGGGCTGGGCTAACATTCCTGGGCTGGATTAACATAGCTGGGATTGGACTAATAAATCTGGAGCTGGACTAACACTAACAGTCTTGGTGCTGGACTAACAATTCTAGGGCTGGAATAACAACTCTGGGGCGGTACTAACATTACTGGGATCCGGACTAACATTTCTGGAGATGGACTAACGTTTACAGTGGCCAGACAAAATGTTTGGGGTCGGACTAAACATTTCTGGGGCTGTACTGGCATTCCTGGGGCTGTAACAATATTCCTGGGGCTGAACTAACATTCATGGGGCTTTCACTGACATTCTGAAGCCGGACTAACAACTCCAGGGCGTTACTAACATTTCTGGATCCGGACTAACATTTCTGGAGCTGGACCAACATTTATAGTGGCTAGACAAAATGTTTGGGGTCGGACTAAACATTTCTGGGGCTGTACTGACATTCCTGAGTCTTTACTAACATTTCTAAGGCCGGACTACCATTCTTGGTGGCTGAACTATCATATTTGGTGGCTGGATTAACATTTCTGGAGCCCGACTATCATTTTAGTGGCCGGACTTACAGTTCTGGAGCAGGACTATTTCTGTTGGCGGGACTAATATTTTTGGAACTGGACTACAATTGTGGGGGTCGGACTAAATATTTTTGGGGCTGTACTAACATTCCTGGAGTCAAACTGACATTTCTACTGGCCAGATTAATGTTACTGGAACAGTAGTACCATTTCTGGAGCTGAACAAACATTTTTTCAGGTTGGGCTGATATTTTTGGGACCGTACTAACACTCCTGGAGCTGGACTAACAGTTTTGGGCTGGACTAACTTTTCTAGTGACCGGAGAAATTTTAGCTGGATTAACAACTCTGGGGCTGGACTAACATTCCTGTAGCTGGAATAACATTCCTGGGGCTGGACTTACATTCCTGGGGCTAAACTAACAAATCTGGGGCTGGACTCACAAATCTGGGGCTGGACTAACAACTCTGGTGCTAGACTAAAATTACTGGAGCTGGACTAACAACTCTTTGGCTGGACTTACATTCCTGAGACTGGACTAACAACTCTGGGGCTGGACTAACAACTCTGAAGCTGTACTAACATTCTTGGAGATAGAATAACATTCCTGGGGCTGGACTAACATTCCCGGAGAGGGACTTACAATTAACTCTTGTGCTGTACAAACATTCCTGGTGTTGTACTAACATCCTTGGGGCTGGACTAACATAGTTGGGGCTGGACTAACAACTCTGGGGCTGTACTAACATTCGTGGTGCTGGACTAACATTCCTGAGGCGGGACTAAAAACTCTGGGGCTGGACTAACATTTCTGGAGACGGACTAACAGTTCTGACGCGGTACTAACATTTCTGGATTCGGATCAACATTTGAGAGCCGGACTAACATTTATAGTGGCCAGACTAGAATGTTTGGGGTCGGACTAAACATGTCTGGGCTGTATTAACATTTCTGGGCTGTACTAACATTCCTGTGACTGTACTAACATTCCTGGGGCTGGACTAACATTCCTGTTGGCTGAACTAACATTTCTGCAGCCGGACTAACATATTTGGTGGCTGGACTAACATTTTTGGAGCTTGGCTATAATTTCTAGTGACCGGGCTAAAATTGTTGGGTCGGACTAAACATTTTCTGTGGCTGTGCTAACATTCCTGGGGCTGGACTAACAACGCTGGGGCTGTAGCCGGACTAATATTTTCAGTTGTCGGAATAATATTTCTGGAGCCGGATTAACTTACTAGTTGCCGAACTCGAAGTTCTGAGGCCGGACTAAAATTCATAGTTGGTGGACTAAGATATCTAGTGGCCAGACTAAAATTCCTGGTGCTAAAACGCTTTTCGTAGTCTCAGAAGGGGCAAGACTAACACTAGTATGGGCCATGCTAACATTTGGGGGTACCAGATAAACACTTTCAAAGGCCGGGTTTTCTTTTTTGGGAGCTGACTAACATTTCTGAGACCGGAATATCATTCCAGAGCGAGGACTGGATTCCAGGGCGATGACTAGAATGGATGATTCTCTCCCTATGAATGTACAGCTGTGTGTTTCATTAGCACAATATCCCTTGAAAGACACTACCTTTTCCAAATCTACACCACATTAATTGCGCTCATAAATCAACGTGATTCTTTACTTTCTTAATCTTGTCCGTTTCTTTGCCTTGGTTAGATTCAACCAACCATTGTTTAATTATGATCTGCAGATAATCAACCTCTCTAAATTAACAGCACATTATGCTTATAAATTATCACTATTCTCTACCTCCCAACTCTCGTTTTCAGTGAACGTAACACCATATATGTACCTTGTTGGGCCTATTTACCCGAGTCCAATTTATCTTATCTGGCCGTACTTCTATTTTTTTCGATTTTCTTCGTAACAACGTCAAGATAAATCGGTAAATAAATATCTGGTGTGAAATAGTTACAAAGTCACAAAGTTTTAGTTTTAAATATTTTCCCGTTTTGGAGGAGAGAAAAGTTCAGTATGGGAGGGGAGGAAGCAAGATGCGGTTAAGAGGAGTTACTTTGGTCTGTTTTTGGTTTAAACAAAATGTATTAAATCAATCAATTATCAATAAGAGATAACCAAAAGTCCATAGTTTTATGGACTTCTGAGATAACTGACAAACAAATGATAAGTCACTGCGTAAAATATGGAATAGCCGCTGATATGGTAGAAAATAAAATGTTCGATTTATGATATCACCCAAATCATACCTGTGATTTATCATTTAAGATATGCTCGCTAATTGTCAGACGCATCCTGATTTCAATCACGATAAACTGATGCTTGAATTGTTTTACAGTAAAGTCGATCAGAGTATATTTTATTTAGTTTCGCGATCCATCAATCGTGTTTTCCGTACCCACAAACAGTTGTGTTATAGTCTCTTTTAAAGCAATTCTAATTAATGGGTAACAATGATATTGAACATGTTAAATGCAGTTTACGTATCGATCTACATGTCGATTTCAGTTTGTCATTTTGTATAGCCCGTTTCTATTGAATAATTTAATGACAATTAAGAACATATTATCATTAAAAAAGAAATCCCGATAATCCTGTATCAATAGTAATGTAGTTTGCCCATCCAAGCTAATAATTTATCCTTCTGTCACAATTCAATAATGGGATTATCGCTCACGATAAAGATCCGTCAACTCCAGTTGACAGGGAGAGAAGCTTGGGTTGTTTGGCACAGGTCACTTTGCACGCTTTTTGTTGAACAATTGTTTTAGGAACTTTCAATAGAACGAGCTTGGTGTCCTTACAAAGCCACGAGAATGCGGTATTGTTCCGCGGTGGCAGTTCTCAATTATTTCGTGAAGCCAACCTGGCCTGATTGTAATAAATGCGAGTTGTGGTCAGTAAAATATTACAACGTACCCAGGAAAGGAAGGAACACACACCGCTCTACAGAGACCACCGGTTATACACCCCCGTCATCTATCACCGTCAAGTCGCCATTCAAAACAGATTATCACTTTAGAAAAAATTGAATCAGTTTGCGCCTGTTTCACATTTAAGAATATTTCCGCTTCATTTATACGGAATAGTACATTTTATAAGGCTTATTCGATTGCATGTCATTGTCACGATATGTTATTTCCGACAGCCTGCTTATTTCTGTTGGCGGTACCCGTTGTGACATTCGCCAATTTCAACCACAAGGAATGGATTATACGAGCTCAATGTCAAGCAACTTGTTTGAAAAGGGTAAGAATTAAACCCCTTTTGTTATAAAAACGGAATAAATGCTATTTTATTCAGTTACGGTACTTCAAAATAGCTGGTATTTATACAATATGACAACAAATCTGAACAGATGACAGTGAAATTGTATGACAATGCACCGTGTAGGGCCACGTGAATTTCATTACAAGAGATCAGCCAATTTCCTTTCGTTACATTTGCTTATCAATGTGAAATCTTACACCATGGAACTTGCTTTCCAACTTTGAAATTTTATGCTTCAGTCATTATAACTATTATTTCCACGACTCGAGGCGAGGTCAATCGACAATCGTACGTAGAATATAACACCTGGAAATACAGATCAACCAGGATATTTGTTTTCCATCCAATCTTGTATATATGGCATGGGAAATGTATGTGGCGATATAAATACAAATATATTTGACCATCTATAATGATTTTGTAAATCATGGAATACATGTTTTGTAATTTATTTCAGTTTGGTAATCGCAACAGTGTGTCACCCGACAGTATTTATGACGTATACAGAGTGCATAGATGCTCTTCAAACCAGTGCAAACAGGTACCGGTAAAATTTCACAAGATCTGCACGTAAAAAATAAGGTTCCCTTGTACAACTGCTGATAGCTGTAATAAAATATTTCAGTATTATAAAATAAACTTTCGCCCTAAAAACTAACATGATTGATGCCAGTGATTCATTCTATATTTCCTCTATCCTATAATAAACTCGACATATATCGCCTTTTTTAAATTAAATTAAATATTACGACACTATTTATTTATCATTTTAGTGCTCTAACCCATGTGACTGGATATTTTCTACCCCAGCAATTTGTCAAGAACAATGCGTAAGTACATGCACTCGTTTTATGGACACACGGGGTAATATTCATGTTGTTTTCTCCATATACCACATAAAGTGGTCTGGGTGTAAATAAACGAATTGAAATTGGATATAAATGAGAAGATTAACTCGTCTCTTTGTAAACAATTAGTAAAATGATAAGAATGCACACGTGCCTAATTGAAATACCGTTCTTATTGTAGGTAAGTGACGGATGCAAGGAGAGCTGTAGATTATTGTATACTTTGAGAGATGACGCCTTCACATCTGGATGTAAGTATATATCAGCTGATATACAGTGACACTATCAAATTATCTCCCCTGATGCGGACGGGTGAGTTGTCGCCCCTGATGTGACGAGGTTGCTCGGAAAGGGAGGCCGGAGGGTTTGTTGGATTTGTCTTGGGCTATGTTTCAAGAATCAAGTACGATTAGCCTCGTGTGTAACCTTTTTTTTGGTATAAATGGAGATTCATTGCAAAGAACGCTGAACTAAAAGAGTGAATTTGGGGAGGTGTTGGTGTAACTTCAGGTGGAAGTATCGAAATATGGGGTTTCCATAACTTATTTTTACGGTAGAATGGGACAGCCCAAGTTGGAATATTGCCCATCTTTATGAGCAGTGCCCAACTAAGACCCCCAACTTGAGACAGTCCATCTTAAGAAATGAACAGCCCTACAACAAGGACATAAGAAAGACATCAACTGTGGTAACCTACCCAACGGATGGATTCACATATTACAGTAAGCGTTTCGCCTCATGACCATGTTTGACTCCTGCACAAGGGGAAGGACTAAAAAATTAAGACTATAAATAAGGTATGAGATAAAGAATTCAAGCCTGAAGGCTGGATGGCAGTACCCATGATATATCATATCCATTCAGACTTGTAAGACCTTACAAAATATTTTGATGAAATATTGAAGGGTAAAAGGACATTCCCAGGCAGCCCTGGAATAAGTAAATTTCCATGAGCAACTTATTATGGTTATAATATCTAATATCTAAATTTGTTTTATGTTTTGTTCACCAGTATGAGAAGTGTATATTACAATAATTATATACTCGTATTGTAGCTTTGAAGACGTCCAAACAGAATTTAACTCTTGACCTCCCAACTGTGGTATGTAAGGACACACCAGCTAGAGTGCCATTCGACGGACCAGATATCGCTAAATTGTTTTTGCGATGGAATGTGAGAGACAAAGATGGCAACACTGCACAAAGTCCACTGGTGTTCCTCATATCCATGAAAGGTCAACACAAAGGTCATCCTCAAAGACAGTGGACAGTTCTAGGAAAGGTATGATATATCATTATTTGGTAAGGTGACGTCCTGGAGTGTGTAGAAAGCTCTCCATTGTGCATGTACAGTCCTCGCCATGAGCAAAATGGTGGGGGAGTGCCAGATCGCTCTCCTTAATCTGGATGGGCGAGTGATCGCTCATCTAGAAATCGCTCTCCTGGGATGTTTGGGACGAGTGATTGCTCACCTAAGGCGAGCAGTGTTATTTTAGCAGACATTTTGGTATTCCTTTGAATCTTGCAATAAATAAGACAATACATAAAATACTCCACACGAGTGTTTGATTTATATTTGATCCAAGTCACAATTAATACATATTTATTTTCAAGTCCCATGTCTTCAAAACTTGCACACAACTTGCACCATATATAGTTGACATACTGCCGACTGTCTGCCTCCACTGTTCTGTAACCGATATGTAACTGAACCGCCGTGCCCCAGCTTTTGAAAGTTTTCAGTTCTACCCGGTTCCCTTTAAGTTGTTTTGTACTGCCGGTATGACTCTGTTCTGCCATGGTAATGCCGACAATGATGTGGAAAACTTCAATGAAATGCAAGAAGGTATACAACATCGCAAGTCAAGGAAAACCGCCAACTGACAGCAAAACTGGCGATCTTCAAATTAATCCTCATCTATCCCACAGTGCATCGCTGGGCATACGGTTGTGTATGTCGCGCGGTGAACCGTGGGATAGATCAGGATGTAAATTGGAGATCACCAGTCTTGCCAACTGACGACTGTTACCAGATTACGAGCCGGTGACGTCGTGTTGTCCTACTGCGCATGACAGTTGTCTTACTTCTGCTTCCTTTGCAAATTGAAACCGCAACCACGAAAACCAGTGAAAGGTGACGAAAATACTGCCGATATAGACTGAAGAAATAAATATTTTTCTCTCGGATTTGGAGGAGCGACGTATCGCTCGCCTTGCGACCTCTGGGCGTGTGTGGAGGAGAAGGGGAGCGATCGCTCGCCTTTCATGGCGAGGACTGCATGTACATCAAGGATGTGTACTGTGTTGAGCATGTCAATGGCATTATCCTGGTCTCTAGGCTTTTGATGCTAATTTCAAACAACTATGTTGAGGGTCATGTAAAAAGAGTCGCTCTGTATTGTAATTATAATGCAGTGTGTTGTCAATAAGCTTTTGAGTGCCAATTTAAGCAATTTAAATCAAGGCTCCAGTAAAAAGGGTCACATCATATTGTAATAATCGGGCCCATAGCCAAGGGGTTTCAGAGAATTCGGAATTTAAAAACAAATTCCCTACAAATGCCCTTTCAGATGGAAACATACCTCCCTACGTGCCCCTTTTTCTTATACAGTGAATGCCCTGACATGCACTTTAGACACAAGTGAATAATCACCCCTTAGGCTGATAACATAATAATCATAATAACAATACAACACAAATCTTACAAGATAAAAGGAAGTATGTATCTCATATTTATGACTGATTTGATTCTTGTTTTTCACAGACAAACTTTGCATTCATCCCTGTCCAGAACTTGACGGCTGGTGGTACCTACAGATTTCAGGTGACTGCAGTGACAGATGACGGGGCTGTGGACCAGGCCAGGGATACCCCTTGGACCACCACACTCTCCGGTAAGGACACTGAGTAATATTTTCCCGAGATGTATCAAATATTTTGGCCGGCAGCACATTTTTACTTAGTGAAATGTGGACTATTTATAAAGGAATTGGAATTTATTTATATAGTCTTCGTATTGATTTTTTTTTCTCTCATGTTGGTACTTATTTATTTGAACTTGAAATCACTGAAATTGTGCCATTTCTTATTATAAATCAGTAATGCCATGCCATTCTACAAATTTCCAGCTGCAATATAATGAAGTGTGTAAAGTGTCGCTGTGAGAGTAATTTGCCCTTTCCTGCTCTCATTGCCACTACATTTTAATCCAGTTTTGCTGAAATGTTGTATTGTGATATTGTGAAATGACAGAAGCATAATGACATTGACAAATATCATTGCATATTGTAACCCCTGGTGTTTTATCCCACTCACCCCTAACTTGCGTCCAAGGGCAAATACTCTTACTCGTGACAGTTTGGAACAATTTTCTGTTGTCCTTATTTCTTTGCAGTGAGGCAGATATGTATCTGTAAAAAAATAAAAGCACTTCCTGCGTTCGAATTAATCAAGATCACCAATTCATAATCAACTATATTCATGAACATTTTTCAGAGGGAGCAGTGGGAGATGCTCCATCAAGCATTCGTCTGGTTGATCAGTCTGTGAGTGGAGAATCCATGACTGCAACCATAGAATGGACTCCAGGGAGAGGTCAGTCAATCAATTCTAACACTCAGATGAACATATAAAACTTACAAAACAGCTGCATTGTAGTTAAAATTTTCCATTGTATTTAACACAATTTGTTTGTGATTTTGGATACCAAGTAACCAATGCTTCCGCTACATGTATCATTCAACCCCAGTTTTGAACATCTCAAGACAGCCTCACATATTGGGACTACCCCACTCAAAGACTTGTGAATAGAAATGAGACATTTACATCCCACCACCTTTGAATAATTGGAAATGGACCTGTCCATCTATTGTTTCATAGAAGAGATATTACTTTCATGTCAATAAACTCAAAATGATATTTCAAAAGAATGCCTTGTTTCATTTTAGACCCAGCTTGTTATTACAAGGTGTACTGGATGACCCCTGGAGGAAGTCGATACAGTGAAGAGAAAGTGAAGAAGGTTAGAATGAAGACTTTGTAATTTATATTTTGATTAATTGGTTATTCATGTTAAGCATATTAATAGTACTGTTTGGAGATCTGGTGGAATGCCAATTTAACTTTTCCACCAGATGTCCAAACGGTACTATTTCATCTCCATGCTACAAAACTGACCCTAAATATTTTCTGGATGGAAATATTAGTTAAAATAAAAAAAATGGTAAAAAAGGATCCACTTAATTTAACAAATGACAGTAAGATCAAACTTAACATACATCTCAGGTAATCGTGTTGGAATGGAATCATTTACCAAATAAATATAATTTTTCAGCCCTTGCCGGAGCCAAGAATGAGGTTGACCAGTTTAATGTTTGGCAGTAACTATACCGTAGAGGCCTATGCATTTGACCAGGACTTCCGTCGCTCAAGTTCTGCTGCTAAGGGCTGGTTCCTCACCACCAAGTGTCTGCAGGCGACGCAGAACAACTTCACCATTTGTGGTACGTGATTTTATAATCACTGACTATAATTACCTAGAATTGTGTACATACATAAAGAATGTTAGTGTGGTCAATTGATATATTTCTTGATCAAGAAGAGCAACCTTGAATTATGGTAATCCCTCTAATAATTCAATCACAGAAAGTGAAAGTGAAATTTCCCAATATAAAGTTTGGGGTGATTAAATTTATTAGAACAGGAAGTTGACAAAATGGTTCAAAACCATGTATATAATCCACTGTTCTTCGTTATTTCAATGGTTTCGGAGGGTGATCAAATTTATTAGAACCACCCATTGAATTTTGTCCTAAAAAGTTTGACAGGAAGATTGAATTATTAGATGGATTACTGTGATCAGTGTGGTGTGTTGAAATGATCGGTGGAAATAAATGTTTCATTCTACAATTTCAATGTATGTATCACTGTCCTAGAAAAAATCAATGCTTCAAGGTTCTTTAACCAGGAACTCATTCTGGTCTTGCAAGTGTGACTGCAGTTATGTTATTATTACAAATTTGACATTTCATAAATTCCCATATATTGCCAGAAAACAGTATTAGACTAGTGTTCCCACAGTTTTGTATCTAAAAATTTCATTGGTTCTACCTACATGTATTGTGTGTAATTTATTCTATTAAATTTATTTAGCTCCCGGTGCCCCACAAAAGGTGAACTATGAGGTGATTGGCTGGCACAGAGGTGACCAGACCTCTGATGTCGTACTGAGGTGGGAGTCACCAAGGTTCACCTCTCCCTCCAATCCCATCATGAGCTATGTTGTGGAATGGAGGAAGATACCACCTCTGCATACAGGTCTGCTGGTTGAACCTCATGAGAACGGAACAGAAATTGATGGGGTAAGGACAGATTATGCAAAATAGATTGAACAACGAGACAATGAAATGTAATAGAAGATGGAGAAAAATTATTAAAGATGAGCTGCAATGATTTGTAGATTTATATATGTTGAATAATCATATTGGTCTTGGTTTAATTTAAAGTATTTTGTCTGCGAGAAACTTTCAAAAAGTTGGTATCCCAAGCCCAGCGAAATTCACATACACACACCATCACTTATCTTTCGTTGATTGTGATGTCGCATCAGGCCAACCACCCGAAGACTGAACGTTACAAGTATTGATGCCAGGGCTAGGTGCTCTGATGTTACATCACAATCTAGCATCAAACAAGGGCAGATAAGCGAGGCAGATTTTATTTCTGAAATCGGCAGGACTTGTACCAACTTTGGAGCTAATTTCTAAAGCTAGTAGCAGACAAATATAACCAAAACAAAGTAAATAGTCTGATATTTCCATCATTCACTCACCTACTAAGTATATGAAAAGGAAAATATGAAAACCTTTGCATTTCACCTTTAAGATATCACATAGTAGAGTTTACAGTATATTCACTATGACCTAAAGAGATCATCCAACTCTGCTATTCTTAATTTTTTGATAAAACTATCTTTTTCATAAAAATAATTCTAGTTATCTCCTAGTTTACCTTGATTAAATTTTATAATCTGCATATTAATTAAATGAGGTGTTGGAAGTCTTGAAAGATTCAATAACTATTTATGGTTTCATTTTCTTGCTCACGATTATTTTCAGAACCAAACCTCTCTCATTGTGACGGGGCTTCATATGAATAATGTGTATTCCTTCTGGGTTCAGGCATACACTCTAGGGGGTGCAAGTGTGCCCCATAAACTGGTCGTAAATATAGGTAAGGTCTATCTTTTCAACATCTGCATCATGTTTGTTTCATGTATAATATATCCAATATACAATTGTTCCAGTTACATGATATTATAACATGTTTGGTACAAGATGTGGGTAACCTGTGATGTTAGTCTGTATAACATAGGAAAATACAGGAATGTTGCACACCTGAGGAAGCAGATTTATTCGTGAAAGCTCATGTTCAATAAATCCATTCTCTAAAGCTGCTATGTTCCTATATTTTTTTGTGATGATCTTTTACCGAAGTTTCTGTAGAAATCGCAGATCTATGTTCCCTCCAAGCCTGCCACATATATTACATTAGGTATTGTAGGTCTAATTATTTGTTTGTTTTCTGTAGAGTTATATTTTAATGCAAGTTTGAAGATAAGTTTGATTCAAACATGGAAAAATTGAAATCGCAAGTAATCCTTCTAATAATTGTGGACAAATTTAATGGGTGGTTTTAATTTGATCATTGGAATAACTAAGAAATCGTGCATTATATGCTTGATCTTGAAGAAATTTTTCGACTTCCTGTTCCACTGAATTCGATCACCCCTAGATTTTATGGTAGGAAATTTTACTTCCTGTGATTGAATAATTAGAGGGGTTAATGTAAATCCTCATTATTGATCACAGGTAGTTCAATTTTATGCCATAAAATCAGGGGGTGATAAAAATTTCTTAACAGGAAAATTGAGGGAGGTGGGGGGGGGGGGGAATTGAATCGTAAAGGGGTGATCGAGTTATTAGAGTATTTAACAGATATATAAATTGTAATTCAGGTCGATGTAATTATATTAGTTTATCTTGGATTTTGTAATCTAATTTGCTTGTTCATTTGAAATGTTCTGATCCAGGTAGTGAACATATCCTTCAGAAGAATGCTGTGGTTCAGTATGATAAACCAAAACAAGGTAACACTATACTGCTAGTTCTATCTAACATAACCTGACTCACAAGTACGTAGCTCAAATTAATTCAATTTAATTCAAATGAGATCGAGGTTGGCTGGTTTGCCTCCGCATCAGGTTTTATTTTCAAAATCAATCCTGTTGTAATCTTAATTTTATTCAAGACTTCAAATATAAACTTCTTCAAGTTAATTAAATTATTATGTTGATTATGACATTCAGCAGACAAGTCACTCTTTGCTGATAGTGGAGTCTTTTTGTAATAATAAAACCCCAAATATTTATATGGTAGCTATGAATGCTATCTGAAACATCTTGCCTGAGAGATACAAGTTTATGGACGAAGGGAGATAATGTGAAAAAAATCACATCAGGGGAGATAACTGCATGCTATTCATTTTTCATCAAACTTTATATTTCTTTTCCGATTTCAGATAAGACGAGTGTGGATAATTCTACCTACATTGTGTTCGTGATTGTTGGCGCAGTTCTTCTAGCAATCCTTTTATTAATGGTTGTCATAGTAACCAGGTGTAGAAGGAATAAGAAAAGTAATTTTGCTGACAGGAAAATGGCTTGTTTACGGGTGAGTGGTATTATTTTAGTTTATCTTTTCTCATACAGCAAATTGCACTTTATGAGAAATATCATTACTTTTGTTTAGCCAGTCTCTTTTTAAATTTTCTTATGTATGAATGAAGTTAGAAAGAAACTACAAATTGCATCGCAGACTTGCCAAAAAGTTTGTCACGTAAATGCAAGTCTCACAGAATGGAATGAAGAAGTTAGTGAGAATTTCTGTAGGAATTGAATCTTCAGGAAACTCTACTAGTTTATTATATACTAATGGGTCACCTTTCATTTTGTAGGAGTTGAATCCTCTGTATGGTACAAGCTCATTAGTTGATGCTGAGGCAGGTCTTGTGGACATACATCTCATGGCAAAAGACAAATACGAAGTCAGCTGGAACTGTTTGACTCTACGAGAGACCGTCGGAGAGGGGGCATTTGGTCGTGTTATGAAGGCCGACATCAGATCAGGTTCCCACAACATAACTGCTAGTGTTGTCGCAGTTAAAACCCTCAGAGGTTGGTGTGTGTGGCTATTTGAATTTCAAATACTGAATGAAGCCTTTAGAAATTTCCAGTACGGATGCAGAATTGTGACAATTTTATAAATCGATTCTCTGTATCAACCCATGCACCTTCCAAAATTCCTTCCACCTTCTGACATTTAAGCACATGGGGTGGGGGGGTTTAAGGCTGAATCCTTTCGAAACTTGCCATATTCAGTGGAACATTTCTGTTGTTAGCTGTGTTAGATTGAACAGAACGTTGAACTTGTTCCATTCATGCATTCTTTGACTATAAGATCCCAAAAATAGAAAATGACATGTGATCTCTTGTCAAACACCATTTTAGGGATTCGACGACCACCTCATGCACACCATCAAAGTTGGCTCACCCAAAGCTGGTAATAAAGGAGACTGGTACCTTCATACTGGGCAACTTTAACATGGGCTCTTATGGAATTTGAAGGTTACAATGTCAGTTAAGCTGAAATGATTGAGAGAAAAAAAAATGACATGTGATCCCTTGTCAAACACCATTTTAAAGCAATGACATGATAATTTTTTTCGGGAGGAGTATATTTCCTTTGTGGCAAGATTCACAGTTTTTGCTTCATTTAATTCTGGTTCTACAAGTCTAATTTTTTTGTATAATTTCAGAGCATATGGCAAGTGAGGAGGAGAAGCGGGACCTGTTATTGGAGATAGAACTGATGAAGGAACTGGGTCAGCACAGGAATATCGTCAGTATTCTGGGCTGTTGTACTTTTGGCCCAAACGTCTGCCTCATCATGGACTACTGTCCTCTGGGCGACCTGAAAAACTTCCTCAAGAAAAACAGAAAGAAGGTGGGTGAAGTTCAGCATTTGACCTTTTTGAGACCCTCCTCATCAACCTCACCCACACTGCCAAAAATATCTTACTTATTTAAGAAAATTTTCTTGAAATAAGATACTTTTACTCAAAATCAGTTAAATTTTACTTAAAACAAGAAAATGTTTCAAGACTATTCTAAGTGAATTTACTTACCACACTCTAAATTTTACTAAAATAAGAATAAAATTAAGAATATTCAGAAATATTTTCTTGTACTGAGAAAAACAAGAATTTTTTTTCTTAAAATAAGAAACTATTTCTTGTTCAAGTAAAGTTCAACTTGTTTTAAGTAAAATTATCTTATTTCAAGAATTTATTTTAAATAAGTGGGGCATTTTTATCACATTTGATCACACTATTTATTCCAGATCAGTTCACCTATATCACGGATTTGAAAATAAACTATACATGCTGTAATAATCCAGAGAAAGTGATACATGTATTTTTCATCTGGATTTAACTGGATCAGATAATGTTTGATGAACTAGATTTATTGAGATTTGCCAAATACAGGATGATGGAATATTGATACTGATGGAACTAAATCCACCATAATCATAATTCATATATATTTTTGTAATGTTTAGGTATATTGTGATGCAAGCAGATTTAACAATTGTTTCCTGACTGCTATGAGGACACAGTTTGACGGGCAGAGCAGTGAAACCTTAGCGTGTTCAGACAGTGGATTTTGTCCAAACTCGACAGGATCATATAAATACTACGATATCTATTCCAAATGTTCTCGAGGTATGTATTATTAGCCTTTATGGGAATACCGAAGGATTCTCACTGTGCTCGCAAGAATAGTGCACATTCAGCCTCAGTCTAGGTGACTGATGATTCACCGCCATGCCATTCAAAAACAGCCATGAGTATATAGCGAAATTACTGGTAGTGTTAGACTGACAAATCAAAAGTTAAATTTGTTATTATTGGCCCCGATGCCCGATGGGATAGAGGGGGACTTTTGTATTGAGATCCATCCGTGCATCCATCTGACTTCGTTTCCGAAAAATTGGACGGATTCTTTTCAAATTTGGTATGTGGATACCTCGCCTCAAGATCTTGCTTGGGATTGTGTTTCACACTGATCCACCTATAGGTGTAGCCAAGTTAAAATTTCGTTTCCAGACAATAACTTTTGAAAACCTGAATGGATTCTTTCCAAATTTGGTATGTGGTTTCCTAGCCTGTAGTTTGTGCAACCTGGGGCCAAGCCAAATTTCCTGTTTTGTACAAATTCAGTAATTATCTGTACCTTGCCACAAAATTGAGCTTGGGATTGCTTTCCATGATGGGTACTGAACATTACACTTCCAAGCCAAATCATTATTTTCGACAATGTTGAGGGGCATCAACCACTTAATAATTGAAGAGATTTGATTTTTTTTTGACAGGAGAAATGAAGACTGTTTTCATCACCTATATTTATGGGTTTTTTTCTTCTTAACCAGCATCAACCAGTTCCTATTCATCGGTTAATTCACGGTCAGACTTGTCTGTGACCTCTTCCTATTGTGATCAAACTTTTGACTGCACCATTCCTATGACAGGTATGTACATCATATCTCTTCATTGTTTACATTGTTACTCTTGGCATTATATCACCAACTGAAAATTTATATATACATGTAATATATAACAGGTAAAATGAAAAAAACATTTGTTTATTGGTTCCCCCATATGCTGTTTTACTAGGATAACAATTAACACTCCTGTTACATAGGGATTTCTCTTTTCTGTTCAGTTATGCCAATACACAGTATACTACTACTATTTCAATCAAAACCTGTGTATACTGACTAGGTTTGGAATCGGACTATAGTGTCGGATTTGACAGTTCTGGTTCATCAAGGTTCAAAATATTTTAAATTTAAGTATTGGGACCATGGATAAAGTATTAGTTTGGTCAGTTTACCCAGGTGTCCGTATTTATGGATTTCGGAGCCCATCAACTCAATGCTTTCTTTATATCCATTATACCATTCTTTGTTTAAGTCATAGTTTTACAATCACTATAGTTTAAAACAAGTAACAAAGATAGCCAAAGATGTCATCTACCTAAATTAAATAACTAAATTTCTGTAGGCTGTTTAATTCAACAGTTTCATTCAAACAGCATGAGAAATGACGAGATCAAAGATTTACATTTTGTTTGATTTCAGATGCAGAGAAGAAAGAGGATGAATTATTATGTGAGACTCAGCTGTTGTCATATGCCTGGCAAATAGCTGAAGGAATGGTAAGAATGGGATTAACCTATTTTTGAAGAAATAAAAAGACTTGCTGATATACATTTTAAATAAAACAATTTGAGCAAGAAACAATATTTCAAGAAACTAGTGTTTAAACGGCTGGTGTTGTTTCCTTTTATTATGAGCTTCAAAGAGTTGTCTTCCCCCTTCTGGTTGTGAAACATGTCTGTTTACAATTTTATGGGAGTTAGGGGATATTTTATTCAAGATTTCTCCTAATTCTAAAGCTCATTTGTATATTGATGTATGTTTCAGGAGTATTTGGCTCAGAAGAAGTTTGTCCATCGTGATTTAGCTGCCCGGAACATTTTATTGTACGACAAGAAATCGGTGAAGATTTCTGACTTTGGGCTGACACGGGATGTGTATGAGACGAGTGTATACAAGCCTAGCTCAGGGAAGAGGGTGCCGTACAAATGGATGCCCCTCGAGGCAATATTTGACCAGACATTCACAACCAAAAGTGATGTGTAAGTATATTTAGACCAACATACTTTGATGGGATATTTCTTACTTGTGCAAGAATGCTGGGAAGCTGGCCTGGGCAACCAGTTTTCATGAGTGGAGGTGAGCTGCTTTTTACTCATGAAGTAGGATGCATTGTGTGGCAAATCCTCCAGATAATAGGTGTTGGTTCCTCGCCACAATACATTCATTTTGATAATAAAATTAACATTGTGTAACATGTCAGGTGAGTGATCAAATTTTTTACTTAACATTACTTTTAAAATTGTTCATGTATATTCCAATACTTGGAATACAAAGTCCAATAAAGCAATTCATGATTTACTTTACCATGCATAAAAAGCAAGCCACGTCCCCCATCCTTGGTGGAACATAAATTCACACAGCTATAAAGTAACCACTGAATTAAGTGTTTTTCTCAGATATACCACGTTTATAAATGATGATAAATGGGAATATGATTTTTGTAATACCGGCAGATAGAACCAAGAAGATAAGGAAGAATCGGCCATTGTCCATTCAAGATGTTTTTATTCTTATATTGTTTTCCACAGCTGGTCGTTTGGTGTAGTATTATGGGAGATCATGACTCTGGGAGGTGCTCCGTATCCGGGGATGGAGTCTAGAGAGCTCCTTTCCCTACTGAAAAATGGCTTCCGTATGGAGAAACCTGAAAATTGCAAAGATGAAATGTAAGTAATTGGTGTGATTAGAGAGCCTTATGTCAAAAACAAATCAAGATTTCTTACTTTTCATATTACAATTTTAACATGGACATAAAATTGAATATTATTAAATCTGACAGGATTATGCTATAAATAGTTGCATAAGAAAATAAGTCTTTTTAAAGTTTCATGGTTAGAAAGCAGAGCTGCAGTATATCCTTGTATTCTGAAAAAGCCCAGATTCCGAACTGCTGTTGGTATTTAGAGGTTTGTCCGTTTACACAGGTGTCAGTTTTCACAGGTTTCACGGCATGTTATGATACAACCATTTCCTCACATCTGGACAGTTAATGACCTTCTCTAACAATTTAGTTACACCACATTACAGATGAAATGAAATGGTTGTTTTTCTATGTATTCATGGCTTTGTTATCTTCTTGCAGCTATCAGTTGATGTTACAGTGTTGGCATCCAAAGCCAGAGGATCGTCCAGCATTCACGAAGATACGCAATAATCTTGACAGAATGCTCGAAGCGAACCAGCCTTATATGGATCTGGAGGCCAATGAGCCTCAATATTTGGATGTAACTACTGACAGTGGATTGGAGTCGACACAATGCAGGATGAGTACTTTCCTCGGACCTAACAAAGGCACAGCTCCAGATGTCACATGTGAGATTTCCAAGGACGTGCCGGAAAAGGAATCTGTTCCTAGGATACATGGAGTGGATTTGGACCAAACCTTAGAAAGTGAATCAGTTTTTGACCTCCAAACCCTGGAGAGCGAATCCGTTTTTGTGGATGAAACTGAGAAGAGTGAATCCACATTTTCACAGGACCAAATCGTGGAGAGTGGACATGCTGAATCCGATTTGGTGGACCGAATTGCGGAGAATGAACCAGCAGTTTACGAGGACCAGATTCTAAGGAGAGCTCCAGTTTTTTCTGAGCATACCGTGATGAATCACGTTTTAACCAGACCCTCGGGTGAACTGCTCGACAAAGCCATGTTGATCAAAGCAGCAGCTGACCAGCGACAAATGATGTCCTTGCTGGATAGCGTTGGGGTGGATGTTGCTATGACGTCGCGACCCGAGGTCGCATCAACAGCTTTGGAGGAGTCATTCGGAAGATGGTCGAGTGCACTGAAGTTGGATTTTACCAATCGTGATGATTCTTGCGTATAATTTTTCTTAACATAAATTTTATTTTTGTTTTGCTCTAGTGCTATGGTTGATCTGATTGTTTATATATATATCTTTTTATACTTTGTTTTTAATCGACTAGTTTTTATGTTGCCGACAAGCTTACACTGGAAGCATTTTCTCCACACACTGGCATTTTTAACATCGATGTCACTTAATCTATGGTTTCACTCATTATTTTAGTAAGGCGCAGCTATATTCCAGGTTCAGCTGAGGACATGGTGAATAACATGGGGTTTAGTGAGTTGTGTACAGCATCTGTGTAGTCACAAATGTGCTGAAAAATATGGTGAATAAGCATGAAGTCTACTTCAAAATATTTTACAATTGTAATGAAAATTTGATTCCATCAATGATTCATTGTATCTGAACAATTTTAATATGTAACCCAGTTATTCACAAACATGGTTACATTATATTAAGAGACCACCCTGCGGAAACAATTGGTCTGTTAAGGAAGGTGGTCATTTAAGGGTAAGGGCGAGGGTAACAACTATTTTCTGAAGTAGTTGCCAGAAACTAATCATACTTGATGGGATTTAAGTATACATGAATCAAACTGGAACTGCGCAAAGTTTTTTTTAATTGCACGACTGGTTGCCATGAGAAAGGCAGCCATCTTGGAAAAAGGTCCAAATTTTGTGGGTCGTTTGCCTCCAGAGCAGCTGGACATGTATTGGAAAGGTAATTGCCTAAGGGAGTGAGTGACTCCTTTTGATTATCCTTCGGTTTATGTATAAGGAATAACAATTGCCTAATTGATAAATGGTTGTTGGTTTCCATGGCAATGGTAGTCAAAGATAAATGACACAAATAGAAACCGGCTCTGTCACTCACTTTATCATCATGGTTCCTATGTTGTGTCCCAGTTTCAGGTAGATCTCTGTTAGTCATTCCCGAAAATCTTCCAGAAGTCTCCATAAATGTATGGAAATTGTATTGGCAATTTTACCCTAGCTCCTAATTCAATATGGAAAACCTTGTGGAGTGAGTTTTATTGTGGTCTTTAAATACAGTTGGTCGCTCAATAAAAGTGGTTGTATGAGCAGGTATGCCTGTAAGTGTAGTTAAAATCTAATTTCAGACTTCTTCATTGTATCTTTCATAGTGCTATTTATTTACCTGTAATCAGATTCTTCAAACCTTGGAAACAATTTTTGTGGAATTTTCATTGTGACAATCTTTAAATTGCAACTGAAAATCTCCAGCCTGCCTCTGAATAAATTAGCTAGTGTATGAAATTGCATTTTGTGTTCATGATTATTTACGATTATATTAATGCCAGTCAGAAAGTGAATTAGCATTGATATTCAAATTTTTATAGTGTACCATTTTGATACCAGTCCTTGTGTGGATCTCCGACCAATAGAGGAAGGCACAAAATTGTCCGCAATAAATGCTGGATCTGATACCAACGATGAATGCAAACCCCTCCCCCACTCCCTCACTTCCTTTCTTCACCATGAAATCTTAAAACTGATTGGATATTAATAAGTATTGTTCTGATGAGAGCTGGGCAACTAGATTATATCTGAACACTTGAAGCAGTGAATATCTCATTTGATCTTTGGTAAAGGACCTGGTACATTTTGGTGGGGTTTTGACCCTTCATGAGGTGTGGATAAGAGTGCCAAAATGAAATATCATGTATATTATCTTGTCGTATGGTCCAATATATTCCATCCTGGCCCTAGGTCTTAAGGATTTTTGAAAAAAACCCATCTTGAAGTAGTGGATTGTGCAAAACCAAAACTGTTTTTGGGAAACTACTGTTGACATGACCAATATAGGTTCTCGACTGGCTTCATGTTTATGGAGAGAACAGTGTGATGTTTTCACCTCGAAATAGACAACATTGCACAAATCCACTACTTCGTAAACCCGGAGACCCAGGGACTGAGAATTACCCAAAGCATATGACATATTATAGTGTAAGCTAGCTGAAAATGTACTTTGTGTATAATTTTTCATTTTGGAACTCAAAGCTGCGCTTCATGGGGGCCAAAACCTCATTAAAACAATTCTCATCCTTCGGTTACAGTGTGGAACACAATGGATTATATATGTAGATACATTTGCCATCAGAACGGACGTCCCAGGTTCATGTAGGTGGGTGGTGTTTCGAAATAGATTACAAATACACTACTCCAAGATGCTGTTAATCATTTCGCTGTTCAATGTTTTGCAATCAGTTAACGATTTTGGCACTCCAAACCGCACCTCGTGGAGTTTCAACTTGCTAAAACATACCAGGTTCTTTCCCAGTTGAGACTCGGTGGTCGAGTGGTCTAAGGCACTTCGCTGGTGACCGGCTCAGATTTGAGCCCTGCTGGTGCATGTGTTAAGGTTTGTCGGTTAATTGCCAATGGGCGGTGGCTCTCTACGGGTACTCCGGCTCCCTCCACCAAACTGGCTGTCACCATGAGAGTGAAATAACCTTGAGTGTGCCATTAAACCAAATCCCCCCCCCCCCCACATCCCAAGCAAGTAGCATGCCACAAACTTTACTAAACTCACAAATATGGGATGTCAAAATGTATTCAGAAACCTCAAAATGCAATAAGGTGAGCTGCAACTTGTAATGGCGGATTCCACGCAAAACTGTACCACTAACTCCCATTTCTGTCTGTCCTTGACGGATTATGACATTAGAAACACCAATAACTTGGAAAACATCATAAACAAACAGTTTCCTGCACCTTATTATCTAAAATGTGTCAATGAATTGCATAAGATGAAAATAAACAAGTGCCCCTATGAATTTGTACAGTTTTTAGTTTAGCGGAACAATACACAAATGACATTAGTAACATTTGTGTTACTAATGTCATTTGTCTGTCAAAATCTATTTTGTATATGTACAAGAAATTTCTTATAACAGAAGCACTTGCATATGCTCAGTGGAATTAGGCCAAGCATATTGATGTATCTGTACCATTGTCAGTATGTCATCGCCCATGCTGTAATATTGAGCCTTTTCAAAAACGTTCTAATGTCATTTCTGTCTAGGGAGTTGGACAGACAGGACACTAGAAACGTTTTTCAAACGCTCATAGTATCGATGTGTTGGTATTTTATACACTGGCAATGGTACATATATCTCAATAAGGTCAAGCTAGTACCACTGTAGATCTTTAATTGATTAATTTAATTGACATTTGTTTTGTGGTGAATATTGTAAAAAAAGTTGGACAGAAATATGACATTAGAACTGACATTAGAAACATTTACATTTCTGTCTCTCTATTATACTGCAGATAAGAAATGTTCAGTGTAAAACTGTTTATATTCAGATATGCATACATTACACAATATTTATGGGGTTAGCAAACACAGTACATTATTAATGTTGCAAACGTCATTTTCCGGTGAGACAGACAATTTGACGGAAAGTGGTACACTTTTTCGTGGAATCCACCTAATAGAAATAATGATTGTAAAATGAAGAGATGATTGTAAAATACCTGCAATTTTATTACTGCAACAAAATATACATTTTCTGTCAATTTTGCATCATTTATTTGACAATAACAATGACGGTTATATTACATGTGAAAGATGAGTCAACATTACATGGACAGAAACCATCACTAAACTTTAGTACCCCTAAAATAAAGTGAATTTGTCAAATTTTATTTCCCCATTGATTGGTTCAAAACATCTTGCAGAGTCACAGAATTGCTCATAACATAAGTTTCCATGAACAATATATATTTCAACAGTGTAATTGTACACAAATTTATGATGTAATAAATTATGATGAAATTTCAGATCCTGATCATTACAAAGAGTCAACAAATAAATTAACACAGATTATGAGGGTGACCCCCGGACCTCTTAGTTTGGCTGTATTGTCATAATTTACCAGTTAGCACCAACATCCTGTCCAATTCATTCACATGTACATGTATATTCTTCATTATTGATTGACAGAACAGTCACTCTTTAGCATAATCTTGCACAGTAATGTCTCATCTTGGGTCTTAATTAGCAAATGGTGGGACAGATCCCATAATTACCTAGCTTATCAAGCTTGCCAAGTGTTAAATCACTATCTTGGCTAAGAGTCTGGAATATATGAAAAAAATGATGTTCTGATTCAAACTGCTACTACTGATGGGGCCCCTATCAAAATAACCGTCATGATAGCTTTAAAAACATTACAGCACCACTGAACACATTCTCAAACTATTTATAAATATGGAGAGACCTAGCTAGTCAGTCCAAATAGCAACATAAATGTACACCATTTTGATTTTCTACATCAGAATACATATATTACTGTTCCTTTGATATTACAATTTAAATTGATCTGCTCTTATAGCTGGGTTTATGTAGAGGTTTATGTATTATACTATGAATAAATGTAAAGTCTGTGTCTGATTGTCACTATGCCTGGCTATGCATTGCAGCTGTTGATCTCACAAAAGTCACTTTTAGTCAGGCTGCCAGCTGGTCAATGCAAACCATGCTTTTACTGCTTTTACACACAGTGCATCCGAGATGATCAGGATGCGTATTATTGTTTTAGTTTGATTAACTGTTTTTAATCATGCACAATACTATTTGCAAAAATAATTGTGGACAGCATTGGTCACGTAGATGATACAACATAAAACCAGTTTGATATTATTAAAAATTGGGTCTTTAAACATGTTAAAACAGCTGTATATAAAATGTGGATGGATAAATGGAAATGGCACAATTTTACATTATCAGGTTTAGAAAACATAAAACAGAAAAAAATTGGAACCAGTCCTGAAATAAAATTGATAGTGAATCAATTCCACCCATCCCCAATCTGCTCACATAAGTTGATTGGTCTGAACTGGATGAAGAATGGGGGGCTGGTGATAATGTGTAAACTAATACCCTGTTTCTTCTGATTTTTTGAACGGCATTTTTAGAATTAGAAGTGGAAAAAATACATCTTTTTGTCAATTGAGGCTAAATACTGTGGCATCGATATGTTATTTATCCCAAGAACTACAAAGATAGCTAGTGAAATTCATAGAATGTTTGCAGAATTTCTCTCCACAGTAGCCTGAACTTGCCATCTGAATAATTAGAAGACATAGGGTAGGCCCTAATAAAATATACAACAATGAATATGTACTGGAATGGCTAATAACACGAGAGGATTATATGGTCCATGAAATCTTGAAGCCAATAAAACACTCTTTCATATCAATTAATACCAACAAAATATTTGTATGAACATTAACAATACATGTATTTGTTTATGACAATAATAACAAGAGCCCAAGGGGCTTCAATATAATGTACGCCCGTATATCTGGAATTACATTGGTCCAAATTTCAAGGTTGTTTAATAGCCTTGATTCTAATTGGTAGCTAGCAATCCAAAGAAAGGTCTACGATTTTGTGCTTCTGAGAATGTAACATATATCACATCTTATAATGAATGATAAAGTAAAATGGGCTTAACTCATAGTAACTAGTTGACCTTGAAACAAGAGCCGAGAGCTCCCATATCCCACACTGAAATCAACAATAGTCAAACACAAGAAAATAGTAGTTTTCTTAGAAATGGATTTCTTCATGAAAGAAGTGATGAAGTAAACCTTTGTTCTTGAGTTAATAAACAGGTATGAAGTTCATAAAGGACCCCTCTCCCCGTTAAATTAAAAAAATGTATGGTGTTTATTTCACAACAGTTTAACTAAATGTAGCTGTTTCAAACATGGGAGACAACTCCACAGGACAAATGCCATATACATGTAGGGGAGAGAAATCTGAATATTCCAACCTAACACATGGTCAGCTAAACTTGATTCAGTTTTGGGGGACGGACGTTGTATGACTCCTCTTTGCCATGTGAGTAAGGTATACTCAAAGTTGGTACCGGTACCAATCCATACCTTGAAACTAGAGATATCGCATGGACAACAAATGTTAATGGATGAATGGAATACGATCGCGTCTTCGACAGGCATATGAAAATGTAACTTTTAATGATTTCTTGAGTTTGGGGTCACGGTCACCTTCACCTACTGACACAAAAAAGTATTTTAAAGATTTTTTGATTCTGGGATTACAGTGACCTTGACTATTGACCTTGACCTAAATTTTGGTACATGACAAACCGTCACCCGTAATTTCTCAATGTACACAAAAAAAAATCATGATTTTTAACAATTTCACGATTTTGGGGTCACAGTGACCTTGATATTTGACCTTGACCTACATTTTGGTATGTGACACATCGTGTCGCCCTAATGTACCTACTGACACAAAAAATGTTATTTTTAATAATTCCCTGATTTTGGGGTCAAAGTGACCTTTGACCTTGACCTAAGTTTTGGTTTGCGACACTTCATTTCCCCCTATTGAATCCACTCACAAAAAATTAGTATTTTTTAATGATTTCCTGATTTTTAGGTCACAATGACCTTTGACCTTGATTTTGGGGTCACAGTGACCTTGACTTTTGACCTGGATCTAAATTTTGGTACATGACAAACCGTCACCCGTAATTTCTCAATGGACACAAAAAATCATGATTTTTAACAATTTCATGATTTCTGGGTCAGTGACCTTGACCTTTGACCTACATTTTGGTAGGTGACACATCGTGTCTCCCTAATATATCTACTGAAAGAAAAAAGTTATTTTTAATAATTTCCTGATTATGGGTCACAGTGACCTTTGACCTTGACTTATTTTTTGGTATGCGACACTTCAGTTCCCCCTATTGAAACACATACGCAACACATCGTCACCCCTCCCCTCCAGGGCATCCACTCACCAAAAATTAGAACTGTAGATAGAAAACTGTCAATGATTTCCTCATTTTAGGCAACAGTGACCTTTGACCTCTGACTTTGACCTCAATTTTAGTACGCGACACATCGTCTCCACCTAGCATATCCATTCACAAAAAAATGCAACTGTGGATAGAAAACGTTCACAGATATACACCGGACACGAACACTTCAGTGATTTCCTGTTTTTTTTTAGGCCAGTGACCTTTCACCTCTGACCTCGACCTTCATTTTTGTATGTGACACATTGTCTCCCCATAGGGTATCCACTCACCAAAAATTGGAACTGTAGATAGAAAACTGTCCCAGATATAGACCGGACACAACGGATGGACAGACGGACACAAGGACGGAAACCGCCATCACATAATACGTCCACCTTTTGGCGGGCGTATAAAAACAGCTGTGGATGCATAAATAATTCAGATTATCTTTTCAAAATATAAATTTCTTCTCCATCAGGAGAACATTTCCTCAACAACAGGAGTGAGTGAGTGAATAGGGTTTAACGTCGCTTTCAACATTTTTTCAGCTATATCACGACGGGGAAGGGAAGGGAGGGGAGGGGGAGGGGCAGGGGTACCTACTTGTAACAGAGCAGATCTAATGCTGCCATTTTATAGTGCTGTCCCACTGAAATATCATGCTGTAGGCAGACATGACACCCCACTCAGTCACATTATACTGACATCGAGCGAACCAGTCCTTGTTCTATCCTCTTAATGCTGAGCGTAAGCGAGGGAGCAACAAGTTCCATTTTTCAAGTCTTAGGTATGACCCGGCCTGGGATCTTCCTCAACAACATTGTCTTCTGAAAGGCTTGCCTCACAACCATTTTTTTAAAGGATTTAATAAAACATGATGGCTAACAAACGGTGAATTGTGTTTCAAATACCAGTTGCTAAATCGTTATGGCTCCACTGATAAGCATTTGCATATCAAAATACTTCTCTTTGATAATGAAAATGAATTTCTGTTTTCACATGTTCCATTGTCATACAGCATGTGTGAGACATTTTTTTATCCATTGTATGTAATATACCTAATCTCCTAATACATAAAACCACTTGACAATACTGCTATACGATCACTTTCTAAATGACAAAAAAAAAAACAGATTGAAAAATACCTTGGTAACCTATTGCTATGGTAACCATATGCTTCAATGTAATCAAATTTTTTCCAAAAACAAAATTAAATAGTTCACAAAATGCTATAAATAAGCAATATCGTAAGTTTGGACGAGATTAAACTTTCAGTTCGGCGAATATTCCACCATAAATTTAGCCCATTATCTCGAGTTCACTTGGTGATGTCACAGAATCTCATTTGCATAAAATCCCTGAATATCATATAAACACTTCAAACTCCAAAAGCTCTGTCAGATAAACTCCAAAAGCTCTACAACAATTTGGAGTATTTATATGTGGTAAATGGCATCTTTCAGGAACATGAGCACTTTATTCTCCTGAAAGCATGGAAAGCGATCAGACCATTTGGGCTTTCCTTCAATATAGCACCTATACAATGTCGCAGGGGGGGGGTACATGCATGGGGTAGATTAAATGCTCCTAAGTCAATTACAGGAATTGCAATTTCCCACCGACCTTGAAATAATTGGTTGATTAAATTTAATGAAATGAATCGATAAATAAAATGATACAAAAATGAATGTATTACTATTATCTTCTAAGCTTATACTTCATTTCTAACTTTTAAGTTTGATCAAATTCATAGGTTGATTAAAATTGTATTGAATTGAGTGATGAAATTATATATGGTAATAAGTTAATATTAACCAAAATCTGGTATATTTTTTAGATTTGAAAAATATTGGTTATTATGGCTCCAACCATAAATAAGTTATCACAGACTTTTGATCCATGCGAGAATGATTTATAGTGAAACCTGTGTATACTGACAATGCTTGGTACCAGATTATAGTGTCGGTCTTAACAGGGTCTGGTTGATCAACGTTCAAACTACTTTAAATTTAAGTATTGGGACCATGGATAATGTCAGTATTTAGAAGTTAGTCGGTTTACGAAGGTTCTGGTCTTCAAACCCTGATAAACATGTCTACAACACCCTGTTTAACACCCTAGACCCCACAGGTGGGTTTAAAATTGCAGTCATTACTTATGCTTCATATTGATATAATAAAGGGCAGCAGTAACCCAGTCTAAGCTGGTAGTATTAGAAATTGGTCACAAGATGGCTCAGTTGAGAGATAGCAGCAGCATGTTGTTGTTGTAATCCTAGGCAATTCCTTGAAGATGCTGCCAAGAAAAAGTCACACTGTATGAATTCACATTGTAAATCTCACTTGTGAAATCCACAATATATGCCAGTTTTAGAGATGACATTGCTGTCAGCAGAGTAGTGTATGGAGGTGACAGTTTTGTTTACACTTCAGTTATTCACACAGTTGAGAATTGAGCACCAGCACGGACAGACTTGATCCAGCGTAACCGACCTCCATGCAGATTAAAACGAGACCATACAAACAGCTGTACCACTGCGCAGATGACCGGGATATAGACCAACAGTTGAAAACATCCCTGGCGATACATGGCCGCTGTTGTTCCGTCCAAACGGGACATGTCCATTTTTATACTGCCGACTTCCTTCCCTGAGCTGAAGATATCATGACCTGTGGCGAGAGAAAACTTCAGATTGTATTATTTAGTAATTATTAAGTGTAACAAGGCCGATCAAAATAAATTCCATATTTCCTGGCATACAATCTCAAATCTATAAAATTCCCTAATATCTCGGTCACAGGCGCTATGCCCAGTGAGGCAATTAACCTGAATTATATATGGCCAATTTCGCCATCAGCCCTCCACTTTCAAAAATGGTCCCGAGCTCCCATATCGCCCCCGACATGTTCACTCATTCACCCACCGATAGTGACGTACCTGTCTGTATTGATAGCAGCCATGTGCCGATGAGCGGAGCCAGTGTCTGTCCCGGTTTAGACACGAAGGCTGCTGTACCAAACATCAGAGCTGACACAGCCTGGGTACGGTTGTGTAGAACAAAGTCCTCATCCACCAAATCACTTATGACCAGGTTAAGTAATTTACAGGTTCCCTCTGTGAACACACGGTTACTGAAATAATCCAGATATATATATTGTTTACATGTATATATGAATGAAGTAAATTTCTAGCTTGACAGACACTGCCACATCCATTTTTATTAATGCCACGTAAACCCTTTGTACATTAACAACAAACTTTTTTTTTCTGTTTGTACACATTTTTCTCTTAAAGTTTTGCCAAAATAATGTTCTTGAACCGTGAGTCAGGGACTTGTTTGATATTTGCAGGATATTATAGTATTATTGAAGGCTTTTCAACTAACTTGCTTTCACGCAAATTGCCTTCATTCAGCAGAGAGAGAATTTGCACATGTCTGAGAAAAAAATTACAGGAAGTGAAATTTCGCACAATAAAATCAGGGGGTGATCAAATTTATCAGAACAGGAAGTTGACAAAATGATCTAAAATCAGTAAGCCTAGGCCTTATCATATATTTGAAATAAGGTGCTATCACTGTAACAAGAAATACAATGGTGACAAATGTATAAGTCTGCAAAATAGGTTAATCTAATTTTTGACCGGCTTGTATGTGTGCTGTAAGATTGGCACTCCGTCATAAATAAATCAGTCTTCAGATACACTGGTAAGGTGGTAATGAGAAAGGGAAAAGGATGGATGAAAGGATGTACATGATGACAATACTGCAAGGCCAATTTCAGTATGTCTGGATCGAATCAAGGCTGAAGTTGACTTGGGGGAATTTGCCATTCACTGACAGATTCACTGTTCCTGAACTCACCTAGCTATAAATAAACAGAGCAGCCATATATGGTTTGGTCCCATGATAAACATGATGACACTGATGGAGAGTTTAACGATGAAGAGGACTCGGATGACAGAGTAGACCCCGTACCTCCGACACAGTGACAGGAAGTACAGGTTATTGAGGTGAGGTGCAACGAAGGACATTCCTGAAAATAAAACAAACAAGACATCAAAGGTTAAGTATACATATCATCCTCGTTTTCAAGTCTTGTTTGCACTGATTCTATTATCAAACTAACTAGTATTAATGTTTTGGCATTTTAATGTTTTATGGGGGAGAAAAAAAAACACTGTTTTCTTTCCGCTCAAAATTTATTATTGAAGATTCACTGAAGTGACAGCTACGGAACAACATCTCCATGCTTTCTCTCGGCAGCTCAGCAACTAGTGCAGTTAGGGTAGAGTAGGCGATTTGTTGAGTGGTATCCTGACCGACTTTGGCCCCTCAACTCCAGCGACAATCTATGATTTATTTAGCATGGGTCTGGAGCTATCGGAAGTCTGCCCCCATTTCTCAATTATGTGTGATTATTACCTACTTGTAACAGAGCAGATCTAATGCTGCCATTTTATAGTGCTGTCCCACCGAAATATCATGCCGTAGGCAGACATGACACCTCACTCGGTCACATTATACTGACACCGAGCGAACCCGTCCTTGTTCTATCCTCTTAATGCCGAGTGAAAGCGAGGAAGCAACAAGTTCCATTTTTCAAGTCTTTGGTATGACCCGGCCTGGAATCGAACCCAGTACCTACCGCTTACGAGGCCGACGCTCTACCAATAGGCCACCGCAGTACGGTCTGGATGTGCCTGGAGTCAGAGCAGATATCATGTCTGTCTCTTAACAGGATTCTTCAAATTATAGGGTTAAATAATCAGGGAGTATTCATGTATACTGCATTGAGAAACACTTACTTTTTCTCTTCACCCAATTGTTGGGGGTGGGGGTGGGGTGGGGTGGGGTGGGGTGGGGGAGGGATGATGTTCGGTACTGTCCAGCTCCTATTTTTTTTTTAACTTTACCCTGCAGGGTGAGAAATAGCCCTTTGCCCAGTTGCCCAGGGCAACCAAAATTTCATTTGGGCAAACTAGTTCTGGTTGAATTGAAATGCATTTGGATGTATTGATTACAGGCAACTTGCCAATGGGCATGACAGGCAACTAGAATTTGTTTTCCTATCTCAGCCCTTGCCCGGGTTATTCTATTCCATGGACAAGAGGAGAGCACTTTGGCATTAGAAAGTGACCAGGCATTAGTGCATCTGTACTCTTCAATTCGGGTGTTTGGTACACTGCCTCTCGAAAATTCTAATTATATACAAGCAATCATACTGCATGAATTTCAATAACTGACTATGCATATCAGTATAACTAATATGCCCAGTTGTTTCAATAGTACAGTAAATCAAATTCGGCACATGTTTTTCCATTGAAATTGAGGATATAGGACCCTACTAAAATAATCCTCATTCAGTTAACAAACTGGATGAAAATGAAGAATTGCTGTACATGTAGCTAGACTGTACCTATGAGGAAGGAACCAAATGCAGGACTGATAGCACTGCCTAGTAGATTCTCCAAGAACAGGGGGAAGAAATTACTGTTAAAATGGCAATGGAAAACCTGCAATCAAAAAGCACATAGTACATGTATTACTGTAAGCATTCAATAGATGATATATTTCATTGAAATCAAGCATGAGAAGTACTAAGACTGTACTGCCAAAGTCATGCATGAAATGTCAGTTTCTCCGGAACAAAATATTCGGTCCATTTCCTGGACGACAGTGGATATAATATGTTTTGAATACTTCAACAACGACGATAAGTCGGGTTGAAATAAGTTATATTGTATTCAATGTTATGTACACATGTGAAGATATATTTTACAAAATAAGTGAAGAGACCACTCCTTCAGAAGGACTGACATAGAAACTCTCTGATTGGTTGGAAGTTCTTCCAATTTGTGCCACAAGCCAATGAAAGTACTGGATACTACTTTGAAAATTTTAATTGACAAATCTGGTAGATATCCCTGATGCACTAGAATTGATAGAAACCAATATTACAGTAACTTACAGTAATATTACAGTAACCAATATTACAGTAACCAATATTACAGTAACTTACAGTAATATTACAGTAACCAATATTACAGTAACTTACAGTAATATTACAGTAACTTACAGTAATATTACAGTAACCAATATTACAGTAACTTACAGTAACATTACAGTAACCAATATTACAGTAACTTTCATTCTCAAACATGATTAGTTTAACATACCTGTATGAGGTTCATACATGAAAACCAAAGGAAGTTTTTCTGAGACAGAAGTTGTTTGATATATGTTTTCAGCCCAGCTTGGTCAGCATTCAAAACTTCTACCTCTTCTGTCCTGAAAAGTAAACGAAATTGGCATAAACATTACATGTACATCATATGTCTTATCATTCATATGACTGGGAGATGACTGCAAGAGGTTTTTCCATTGAAATCAGAACTGATATAAACATTTTTCTATCTAGGTGGGCAATATTTTCCTAGATGTTTAGAGTTTCAATGAAAATCAGCGTTTCCCGGAACAACCTGAATCATTGTTCTGCTGTGAAAAACTGCCAGTTTTATGACAAATATAAAATATGTCTGCCTGCATCAATATGATTAATTCAATACAATCAAAATCTGGAACTCTTTACCTGTAGAACTGAGAGCCTGTGATAATATTGTATCTTTTAAATGCCAGCTCTCAAAATCAAATATTCCAGATACGATACTTGGAAATACCGACTGTGATAGAAACGTGCAATTTTATTTAGTTACAATATAAATCCATGTTTGGATATTCTTACAGGTGTAAATATATATATAATATTTTTTTCTACATAGGGCTACACTAACTATTTTACTAACTTATTTCTGGGCTTAAGGAAGACTAGCCTTGAGGCTAATCAAGCCACCCAGAATAAATAAAGTTATTATTTTTATTATTATTATTTAATTAATAGATCGAGCATGGCTAAATTCAAATATGAGAACTGACATCCAGCTTTTTGGATGATGGACTGAATTAGGAATGTTCCAAAATCACCTAGCAGACATGTCAAACTGACTGCCGGCCATGCAAGTCCAGACCATGGCCATGTAAGGAATACCATCCCCATGAGCCAGTGTATTGATCCATCAATACAACTGGTTTGGTTATTTACCCACGCATGTAGCAGTTTTGGACATTAACAGCTTGAGAGGTTTTCTCTAAATCGAATCAATCAGTAAGTGCGTTCAGCCAGGTCATCAGTACGCTAATCCGCTAAGAGGTCTGAGATGTGACTAGTTCAAATTTCATCGATGCCCAAACTACTTTTATGTCAGGCTGAAATCGACAATGGGAGTCAGAGGATAGACCACAGGCTTGGGATACCAACATGCTAATTGTAAACAATCACAGGGGATGAAATGTATGAGCTTGAAAGAGGCCACATCTCAAAAACTCACTTAAATCACCAATATGTCCAGGCAAACACTCTCCGAGGATTTACCTGGACTTGTAAAGATGAGGGAGGTAAGTTTCGAAAGCGAAAGAAAACTGAAACAAGTACCATCATCTATGCTATGAAAAATATTTATCAGATATAAAATGTACAAATCTCTGCATTGCCATGATAAATACAATAATACAGATCTATGTATACATGTAGAGTGAAAGCTGTGATACCGAAAACTGGGTAAACTGACCCACCTCTAAATACTGACCTTATCCATCATGTCCATGGTCTCAATACTTAAAGTATTTTGAAACTTGATAACACAGAACCCGGTAAAAAATAACAGTAATCTGGTCCGAAGCATGGTCAGCATACACAGGTCTCACAGCAGTAACCATGGCGATGTATATGTAAGCAGTACTAAGTTACCTTGGTTTTATTTCAATCCATTCTTCATTCTTTTTACTCCTCCTGAAAGCTTGCTGTAGTCTACTGGCACTGAAGAAAAAACCTACTAATGAAAATATTGTCAGGGCAGCACAAAAATATCTGAACGACGTTAGATTTTCTTTGTTCCACACCGTGTAAGAGAGGAAGACGGAGGCGGAACCCAGAGCACTGAATAAGGAACATCTGGAATTTAATCTTGTTCGAAATTCTGCAGATACGGCGAGGTCAGCTAGCAGAGCATTATGATGAAGATCGATCATGGTCAGGAAACCATCATACAGGCACAAACACACCATAAACTGGATGGACGGATACATCCATGATACCCAAAACGTGAAGAAAGACAGAGCGAATAACGGTCCATTCCACTTCAGAGCTGTTAATCTGTTGTGGACGATTTGAGACGCATCATTGCGACAGTCATCATGGCTTTTCAACTGACGAGACAGATATTTGCGATCACTCAGCCAACCAAATAGCGGATCATTGAAGGAGTTCCATAACAAAAACACTGCCTCGCCTATCCAGAACGAGACTTTATCAATTTTATAAACGGACACGAATACGTCAACATGGTAGAGCAAGAATATATTGTGTATCACAGAGGTAAAAAGGCTCAAAGAGCCATAGCACACATCCAATGGAATGTGAAATTTCAATTGAGCCATATTAGAAATCCAATTTTTAGTATTTTGGCTTGCATCAACACTTTGAAGTCAAGTATTTGCTAAATCTTTGAAATGTTGGAATGTTGCCAAATCTTCCTCATCCATGGCCTAGCTGCATCCCTTACATCGAATGGACTTCCTGCAAAAAGAAATCCAAAGGTAAATTAATTTTTGGTTTGCATGATTAATTGGCCAGACAATGTAGATGATGTGTTAGATCTTAGATTGTTAAAGTGAAGTAGAATCCTCTCTGATTGGTTAGATCAGTCAGAGAATCATCCACCTGTCCAATAAACAGGCACGGCATACTCCTCATAATTTGAACAGGAAAAAATTGGTAAATTTAATATGGGAGAGATAGACGTAAATTGGACAGGTAAAATTTGGCAAAATGGGATACAACACTGTTCATTGAGCATGAGTCAACCATGCCTGGCAAATGATGAAGTAAATCTTCTTTTCTTTAGAAAGATTTAGTAAGCTGGTAAATATGACACCTGCAGCATGCTGAGAGATGGTCGGGGGAGTGGCAACGTGGCGTCAGGTGCTGTTCGACCATTTTCTCTATTTGATCTTTTATTAAATATATTTCACCCCAAAGGAGCGAACAACGCTTGTGGTAAAGAGTACCTATTGAAACTCACCACCAAACAAAAGAACCATCAGATAGTCAACAGGTCAAAGCCAAGGGATCGATGAAACGTATTGTTGTCACACAAAACCCGGATCCACCGGTCAATTTTTAACAGCGACCTCTATCGACCACAAGGGGTACCTGCAAAAATAATACCCAATACAAGCATGGAATTTTTATTTGCTTTTTTTTCTATCCTGACATGTTAAATCATTTCTAGTGTTCATACGTATGACAATCTAGAATATCTGTGTACACACTCAATATTGGTCAAAGTAATTGAATATAGTTTGGAAAATATCAAATCGAAATCCATGTCCACCTAGGTAACGTCAACGTTCGATTCCAAATTTTATACCCAACGAGAAACAAGATGTCAGCGCCCATGTGTTAAAAACGTGTCTCTCTTTGCAATACATATTGAACTATTTACTGTTAATCCATAAATCGTAAGTTTGTGATATTCTGTGATATACGGTAGTAGAATTTGTAGTGTTTCCTAATATCATTGAATTAGATGTACAACGAAATTCATGAACTGATAGAAGTGGAGAAAGAAAGCGAGACTGTCGGAAATTGGCATGTCCATAAACTTGTAGGCATTTTACACACAAAAAATATCTTCATCGTACACATACAATTGATACCTCATTTGAAAGCCAAGACCTGTAGAAGAAGAAAATACTTTACAGAATAAAAATCCGTCCAGGATTCGCTGATGTCAAACATTTTGAAGTTTCGGAAGTGACGATTTTTGGGGATCAGATAATCGACTGAAATTTTTTGAATTCGACTGAAAAAACGGAAACTCGGTAGGTTATTTGTTGATAGCTCGCTTAATACTCGTTCTTTTCTGACAATGTAAAGTTTCCGGAGTAGCTGAAGAGATTCTCTTTTCAAACATATATAGTTTGATGACAATTTTTTTTTTTATTTTTGAGATAGATATCAACTGAAAAAATCGTGTAGACTTCGCTGAAATTTTTTCTGGACCGACCGACATGCGGTTTTTCTTGTCCGGAAAATTATTGCGTGAACTGACTGAAATACTTTTAGGTTTCCGGAATGCTCTACTATTATACGAATAAAATGATAATATGAATAGGCAAAGCCTAGAAGCGAGCGGAGAAATACTTCTTCCTCTCGTTTCTGGCTTTGCCTATTCATATCAAGTAGTTTTCCACCAGCTCTAAATTAACACAATTGGACTTGCACTTGTATTACTCATTCGCATAATTTCTTGTTTCACACAGCTAATATTTGAAATGGATGAAATCTAAAGTACTTTTGTACTTTTGAGGTTCCATTGATTTGATCTGCCCATCCATCACAGGAGCAGATATGGGCAGATAGAGTTGCTCCAACTTCTTGGCCTCCTTGTTCCTGTCTACGTTTTGTAGAGTATTTTACACTGAACAAATATTTCATGCATATGCTTATATCAAAACCGATGGTTTGTTTGAAAGTCAGTTCATGTAGAACTTTACAGCATTACAATCCATGTAGTACTGTTGTTGTCTAGAATTTATCGACATAGCCTGGATCATAAATGTGACAGAATTTATAATAGAGAAGAAATAATCATCTGGCTCACTTGAGGAAACAAATGTAAAATGCTTGTCCTCATCATAGTAAAAGCCGGCTCTTTAGATATAGCCAGCAATTCAAAACAACCCCGGACAAAGGCAGAACTTAATTTACCACCCACCACTGGAATTCCATGTGCCAGAACAGTTCCAGGCAAATATCAACATTTTTACTGGGTTCACAAAGTCAAATCCTGATCCATGTACCGATCACTTTTTGGTTTGAGCCCCCATCGAAATATTGAAGGATCAAATATCAATCTTAATAAATTAATATCCTTATGAATGCTCCCCTATCATATATGTCGCTATGTAGGCGACATATCCAAATTGGGGAGCAGATAGGATTTAATTTTAGATTGGATCAAATATTTAATTGTTCAAATTCTATCTGGTTCTATGATTTCCTGTCACTGTTCCAGGTGGCTATGATGTTATATTCTGTCATTAGGCAGCTTCATTGTAAAGTCCTATAATAAGAATAATCCTGTTCCTTTATCGGACAAAAAATCTACATCACATATATACAGTCACAATTAGTCTTATTACTGATGGAATTCAATTCTAATTTTATTGTACACATAATATGTAAAACCTTGGTGGAGTAGATTCCATTTAACCAAACTAAATGTCCTTGTAATAGACATGTTCAAAAGTTGAGACTGAAGTGAATAGATCGTGATTAATAGACAGATCTGAACATAAAGACGCAACTACTAATTTATCTGCCAAATGGGAACAATATTTGCAAACATTTACAGCCAATAGATTTACCAGATATGTTAAAATAGTTCTATGTGCGACTGTAAAACCAATCGACTTAATCATTTCATTGTCTGTTATCAACATTGGGATATTGTTCTTTTTACATTTTAAATCAATTTAAGGAATTGATAGAATGCTTATAATTACATATTTTAATGAATGATTTTGAATGCTAAAATATTAATGAAAGAGAGCGGTTACTATAATGGACAGAAACAACCTTGTAATGGCTATGATTAAAATCTATAAAGTTATAGATAAAGAAGACATGAAACCATAATTAACCATATTGGATATTGATATTTAAATTCATTTGTGTCTACAATGGGGAATGGGGGGGGGGGGTAATATGACCAAAAATCGTCTAAAGATATCTGTTTTTAAAATGACGTCAATGTGAGGTCATTATGGTGGCAATCTTGTTTTTTTCTTTGGTTTGTTTTCACATTTTTTGGTAAAGCTTGACCCACAAATATAGTGTGGTAATTTTCAGGACTAGTCTTAGGGATCGCAAAATATATAGAGGGGGCGGGATCTTCCCCCTCCCTCTCATCTGTAACTGGGGTACGGTTCTCATGTCATTAAAATGTGGAAATACAAATAAATTGCCATAAATAAATGTTAAAAAATATGTAGGCCTATCTCTGGTGTGCAATTTTCAGGTATTATTGGAGGGTGTCTAGTTTATAAAACATACACAGTTCATTATTAATTTTGAATGGAAACTTTGAAAGTTTAAATTGAAACATACTCTCCCTAGCTTCAGGTTAGAGACAATTTTGAACTAATTTGATTTTGCGGTGAACTCAAAAATTAGTTCTAGTTTTCTTCAAACTTTTTTTCAACTATCAAATTTTAATTTCAAGTTAAAATTATATTCAAATTCAAGTATTCACAAATAATTTTACTTTAATCTTGATCAAATTAAATTAAAACTGAAATTTCATTTAAAAAACTGAAATTGCAATTCGAAATTAAAATTAACAATCAAGTTAGAATGATAATACAAAAAATAGGTTTCGAACTCAGTTCTTTTAATTCAAATTTTAAACTTAAATCGCAAAATCACCATTTTCAAATGCTGGGTGTACAGTTATCTCCACTGGACATGGCATTTGCTACTGGACGTCACTGGTGGCTGAATGAGTGCCTGGGCGGTTATCTTTTTTCTTCTGAACTTTAGTGGACGTGAGTTGTACGCCACTGGACTTGACTTGGCGTATCTGGACGGTAAATAGTAGGACCCTCTACTTCGCGCGGACCTCGGCGAAGTCAAGATTCTTGGCAATGTTGAGTGGCTTGGTTTTACAACCATGACTACGTCGTTAATGTTTATTTTCTATCAAATGCCTCATCGTATTTACACGATACTTCAGATCTAAAAAACGCAATAAATAAGCTTTCCATAGATATGAATTTTATGCAGGTTTTGCCTGCCATAGAACTAAATTTGTCGAAAGATGTGCACCGTTTTGAGTGCCGCTTCGCTGCGAAACGTTTTTGATCGAACTCTTGGTCACGTGGTCTGCGTTTTGCATCGGACATCTTCGACAAGGACGAAAGTCGCATAACCGATAACGAATCATTTTTAGTCTACAGTTATTTTCATCTGTGTATAATTATTCATAAATTGAAATCCTTTCGAAAAATGACATTCCAGCTAAGCTATATGTTTCTTCTTTTATGTCTTCATAAATTTATGTTCTGAATCTGTCCCGGCATGCAATTTCTCCATGGGTGCCGGAAACGGAAATCACCGTTTTTTCGTTCAAGGGATATCGGTTGTTGTTGTTATTTTGCTTTGTTTTCATTAAATTTTGCTATGTTTTGCTTCATATATGCACGTCTACGCAATACCTATAGAGCTTGCTTCGCAAGCGGCCGCTTCGCGGCCGCGCTCCGCTCGCTATAAAATATATGCATGTACCTTCTACCGTTTTCCGTAAAAGGGTTCGCTGAAAAAAACCGATTGAAAATCACAACATTTTCAGCTGAATCTGCCGTAAAACGGATTAGTGAACCGAGTTAAAAACTCGGATTTGGAGACGGACTTCAGAAGATTCCGAAAATCCGGAATGAGGATCGCGGGTAAGTTTATTGGAAGATTGGTTATGTCGGTAGGTCATAAGTGTCGAATTAAATTTTAAAAGCATAGTTTGCACAAAAAATATCCTTAGGTTTTACAGGCGGAATAGTAGAAATCTTATCGCTACTAAGATCACTCAAAATTTCAAAAGCCTTAGATTTAGAAAGAGTCTCTACTATATCTGAACTATAAACACTTACACCCCCACCAAACAATACTTGCGGAGAGATGGTCTCAGATGCCGGCTTGGACTGGATATCGGTTCGTCTATCTGCAAAATATAAAGAAGAAAAAAACGGAGGGGATGCCATCTCGTCGAACACAATCGTGGACCGGGTCTTCTGTTGGCGGGTTTGATAATCTACAAAACACGAAGAAGAAATATTAAAAACATCCCCATGGTCCAACACTTGATACTTACTAGACCGTATAATCTTGGGCTGGGTCTTGGGTTGGCGGATCGGGCGTTTGGGCGTTGGATCTACAAAACACGAAGAAGAAAAATTAAAAACATTCTGATCTTCCAACACAGCATACTTACTAGGCTGAGTAAACTCAGTCGGGGCCGATACACGTCGCCGTACCTTGGATTTCCGCCCTACGGATCTCCACGATGGAACGGAAAGGATTGGAAGGACGGTCTCCTCCGGGGAAAGCGGTCTTGTCACGGCAATGGGCTCGGATTCGGCAAGGGTAGAGGGAGAGGGTGAGGGGACGGGCTGTGCGGTCGGCATCTGGAAGAGTAGAGCATCTCTATATTCGGTACAGGGCGAGGGGACGGGCTGGTCGGTCGGCAGCGGAAAGAGAAGAGCATCTCTATAATCGGTAGAGGGCGAGGGCACTGGCTGGGCGGTCGGCATCATGTCGCAGATCTCGGAAATGGTTTTGAGAATCCCCTCCAGGACCCGACCTGTCCCAAGTGGGCTGAGATGTAGCCCATCACGGCTAAGGAGACGTCTCTCGATTTTCCCGTTCCTGGCGAAGGAGGAATGGCTCAGGTAGAATAGCTTTGGGTGGTGTAAAGCTATGTCTCTCATCCTTCTGTTGACCGCTTGTGCCGTGGTGTTGATTCTGTGAAGGAAACCCACTCGGCGAAATCCAGGCTGGAATCAGTTGTTCCCTCTGGGCAGGATGGACGAAAATACGATGTTGGCCGAGGGGTTGTCGTTCCATATAGTCTCAGCTAAGGCTTGGAACTTCTGTAGGACTGTCTTTGCTGTGTCTCTGGACAGATTATTGGCACCGACGTGGAGCACAATAATGTCGTAGGAACAAACGACAAGACGGATCTCACTCCACATCTCCTCTATCTTGTATCCAGAAAAGGATACAATGTCAATAGAAGGATCCGTAAGATATTGATCAAAGTACTTGGTCTGGGAATGACCGGCGATGAGAGTCTTGACAACCATGATGACTGATGAATTATTCAAATGTCTGAAGAAAATGCAGCTATGATGACTGATGAATTATTGAAATTCAAATGTCTGAAGAAATTGAAGATATGCTGCCCTTATATGCAGAAAAGTCGAATAACTGCTCACTATTGGAATGGTTAATATAATCTGATTACCTATTCTGCTCACATAATCTTTTAACGATCGTCACTCTCGGCAAGTGTTGTAACGGATTAGCGGTTGGGGATTAATTGCATGGGATTAAAACTTAATTAGCTGTTCACCAGTCTGGGCTGTGAGATGTCAAAAAGTCAGTAAGTGAACAAAACTCACAATGATAAAATTCATTTTAGTTCATATAAATTATAATAATTACTGAAAACAAAATATGTATATTCCTGGTCATTTTTCAGCAACAAGGTCAAAATATACGTATTTAAAATTAATGATCAATTAAAAAAATATATTTATACCATAGAAAAATACTATTTCCATTTACATTAAGTTATTATGTGACAAACATTCAATTATTTGAAAAATAGGATATTTTTTGTGCAAACTATGCTTTTAAAATTTAATTCGACACTTATGATCTACCGACATAACCAATCTTCCAATAAACTTACCCGCGATCCTTATTCCGCATTTTCGGAATCTTCTGAAGTCCGTCTCCAAATCCGAGTTTTTAACTCGGTTCACTAATCCGTTTTACGGCAGATTCAGCTGAAAATGTTGTGATTTTCAATCGGTTTTTTTCAGCGAACCCTTTTACGGAAAACGGTAGAAGGTACATGCATATATTTTATATCATTTTATTCGTATAATAGTAGAGCATTCCGGAAACCTAAAAGTATTTCAGTCAGTTCACGCAATAATTTCCCGGACAAGAAAAACCGCATGTCGGTCGGTCCAGAAAAAATTTCAGCGAAGTCGACACGATTTTTTCAGTTGATATCTATCTCAAAAATAAAAAAAAAATTGTCATCAAACTATATATTTTTGAAAAGAGAATCTCTTCAGCTACTCCGGAAACTTTACACTGTCAGAATCGAACGAGTATTAAGCGAGCTATCAACAAATAACCTACCGAGTTTCCGTTTTTTCAGTCGAATTCAAAAAATTTCAGTCGAATACGCCGTCCCGATTTTTGGAGCCTATGGGAAATGCCCAAATCCCATGGCACAAAGGAATTTGAACTTTGAAACGATGGATATCGTTAAATATTCACTCAATTTTCATAATTTTTGGGACACATATACTTCAAGTATCACTTTTTATCTCGCCTTGCGAAGTAAAGGGGAGATATTGTGAGAGGGGGAAAGAGGATGTCGTCGTCTGTGTCGGTGTCGGTGTCCGTGTCCGTGTCCCCTGCCTGGAAATGAATGGGTTTTTGGTTTAGCAAGTTAAAAAAAAATCTAGAAAAATTAGAAAAAATATAAAAAAATATGGGGGGTGGGTATGCCACCTGGGGGTACTACCCCTGGGGTGCTCTAATGTTGAAATCCCTATGAATGAGTTTTGCGTTTAGCTGAAGTGCACATGTACATCTGTACTTGGAAAGTTTCTTGCAGTTGTCAGCTGTCATTGGATGATTATGAAACTTGGTACACATGTTTCTTATGATAAGAGGGTGTACCTGTGCTATTTTTGAGAAGAAATATTAATTTTTCTCAAAATTATGGCAATGAATGAGTTTTCTGTTTAGGTAGATTGTACATGTAGGCCTCTACATGTATACATATACATCTACATGGTAAGTTTGCTCCAGTTGTCATCTATCATTGGATGATTATGAAACTTGGTACACATGTTTCTTATGATTAGAGGATGTACCTGTGCTATTTTTGAGAAGAAATATTAATTTTTCTCCAAATTATGACAAATGAATAATAGTTTTATGTTTAGGTAAATTGTACATATATACATGTACATGGTAAGTTTGCTCCAGTTGTCAGCTGTCATTGGATGATTATGAAACTTGGTACACATGTTTCTTATGATAAGAGGATGTACCTGTGCTATTTTTGAGAAGAAATATTAATTTTTCTCAAAATTATGGCAATGAATGAGTTTTCTGTTTAGGTAAATTGTACATGTAGGCCTCTACATGTATACATATACATCTACATGGTAAGTTTGCTCCAGTTGTCAGCTGTCATTGGATGATTATGAAACTTGGTACACATGTTTCTTATGATTAGAGGATGTACCTGTGCTATTTTTGAGAAGAAATATTATTTTTTCTCCAAATTATGACAAATGAATAGTTTTATGTTTAGGTAAATTGTACATATACATGTACATGGTAAGTTTGCTCCAGTTGTCAGCTGTCATTGGATGATTATGAAACTTGGTACACATGTTTCTTATGATAAGAGGATGTACCTGTGCTATTTTTGAGAAGAAATATTAATTTTTCTCAAAATTATGGCAATGAATGAGTTTTCTGTTTAGGTAAATTGTACATGTAGGCCTCTACATGTATACATATACATCTACATGGTAAGTTTGCTCCAGTTGTCAGCTGTCATTGGATGATTATGAAACTTGGTACACATGTTTCTTATGATTAGAGGATATACCTGTGCTATTTTTGAGAAGAAATATTAATTTTTCTACAAATTATGACCAATGAATAGTTTTATGTTTAGGTAAATTGTACATATACATGTACATGGTAAGTTTGCTCCAGTTGTCAGCTGTCATTGGATGATTATGAAACTTGGTACAGATGTTTCTTATGATTAGAGGATGTACCTGTGCTATTTTTGACTAGAAATATTAATTTTTCTCCATATTATGGCAAATGATTTGCATTTAGCTGAAGTGCACATGTACATCTGTACACCACAGTTTGCTGCAGTTGTCAGCTGTCATTGAATGATTATGAAACTTGGTACACATGTTTCTTACAGTTCGTCCTAGGTCACAGCTCTCCCGCAGTAATCCCACACGGGACTGACCTATCCAGCAGTAATCCAAAATGGCATTGGCCTATCCAGCAGTATTGCCATATGGGACTGACTTATCCAGCTGTAATCCCAAATGGAAATCAACTATCCAGCAGTAATCCCAGACCGAACTAGTCTATCCAGCAGTAATCCCATTTGGGACTGGCCTATTCAGCAGTAATCTCACACAGGACTGACCTATCCAGCAGTAATCCCAATGGCACTGGCCTATCCAGCAGTAATGCCACATGGGACTGACCTATCCAGCAGTAATCCCAGACCGGACTGACCTATCCTGCAGTAATCCCACATGGGACTGGCCTATCCAGCAGTAATTCCACACGGGACTGGTTTATGCAGCAGTAATCTCTCATGGGACTGACCTATCCAGATGTAATATGACACTGGATTGCAATTTGCAGCAGTAATCCCACATGGCACTGACCTATCCAGCCATAATTTAACATGGGACTGACCTATTCCGCTGTAATCTCACACAGGTTTAGCCTATCCAGCAGTAATCCCACACGGGACTGGCCTCCTCAGCCATAATCCCACACAGGATTGCCGTATGCAGCAGTAATCCCACACGGGACTGCCTATGCAGCAGTAACCCCACATGGGACTGTCCTATCCAGCATTAATCCCATACGAGACTCATCTATCCAGCAGTAATCCCAGACAGGATTGGCCTATCCAGCAGTAATCCCACTTGGGACTGGACTATCCAGCAGTAATCCCACAGGGGACTATCCGTCACTAATAACATGGGACTGGTCCACCCAGCAGTAATCCTACACAGGACTGGCCTATCCAGCAGTAATCTCACATGGGACTGAACTATCCAGCAGTAATCTCACACTGGACTGCCCTATCCATCCTACATGGGATTAACTTTTGCCAGTAATCCCACATGGGACTGATGTTATTGTCTGTACCAGATAATCTATTCCAGACATTATTGTCTGTACCACATCACCTATTCCAGACCTTATTGTTTCCTCTACATGTATGCTTTCAATACTGCTGCACCTTCGGCGGATGACCCCGCAAGGCGAGATGTTGGGGTTCTCAGAACGCTTGTTAAAAATATTCCTTGAATGATCCTGATTGGCTAATAGTGAGCTCCTCATTTGCATATCATTTGCATATATGTATCAAATTTGCACCCAAAACTATGTTTTCATCCATTTTCAATTGATAAATCCAGCTTGTATTTAATTTTTTTGCATGGATTTAATAATTTACTTGTAATTATGTAAGATTAGACAGAAAATATACATTTGAAGTCTCATTGTTAATAAATTAACATAAATTTGCATAAATTAATGAAGACAAACAGTTGTATTCTAAGCGTTATACTTCTGATTTTGGTGTTCATATCGCAATACCTCAATTTTAAAACCACTAACTTTTTATGATTTTTGGCTGTGGGATATTGGTTACAGTAGATTTAAAAAATGTTTTTGATTCGTTAATATTTATGAGCTCATTTGCATATATGTATCAACTTTGCTTACAAAGTTGGCTAACATCCAATGTTACTTTAATAGTAAGTTCATATTTTCGTATGGTGATTTTGTATCAGTATTAGGTGATGTGAACACAATCAAAGCCAAACAGTTTCAGCTAGGGACTTCAAATTTGGCATGCAGGATTGTTGGGTGGTCAACCACAACTTCAGCCTATTGAATTTTGGTAATTTGGGTGCTGCCTCATGTTTTTAATACTGGGAAAATATAGTACAGACAGGCTCTTCTTTGTTTTCCCAATAAGGTGAGAGTGGGCCATTATTGCTTTCTGTAAGTTTTCCGTGTTTTAATAAGGTATAATTTGTTATGTGTGTGGGGTTTTTGCTACTGTAAATGACATTTTTTCTATTCTGGCTTAAAGATGGAATGGAGAAATGTCCGAGTGAGAAATTGTCCGAATGAGAAATTGTCAGAGTGGGGAACTGTCCGTACCACTTGATAAAGACCTCCCATCCTATTTTACCATTCCCAAAGACGATTGACATGCTTGAGGCACAATATATTTACTTTGGGTGAATGGGTTCATTGCTATTTCTTCAATCACAATTTACAAGAAAAAATATCCTTATTGCAGTTAGCCAAGTTTTTTACATGACTTCTCGTATTGCCCACAATTATTCCTTACCCACCAGTATAACATTTACAGTCCATTGTAATGCCCCGATAATAAATCCGCCTGTAAGTGATTCAGTCGAAGTCTTCGTAACAGCTGCCATGTAATTTTATAGCTGAATTCTCCGATATGGTAACCTCGAATCCATCTTATTTCGAGGTTTTTTTTTAATGATTTGGCGATAACACAACATTTATTTTTTCTTCATTAGAATATAAGGGTTTTCACATATTTTTACGATAAATGGATCATAAAATGATGATATTTTACATTGAATTATTAAGCTGATGACAATTGATTCCTTGTTTCCCATCAGACTTTTTCAAAAGTGATGTGGGCGTTGTCTTACTTTTCATTATGCATTACTCATTATTTGATAGTAAATTCAGTGGCCATGTTTGAGAATGTTTAAGCAACGAGTTACCTCCCCTGACTGGATTTTCCATGGGAGCATATTATTTCCATCAATCTTTCCATTTCCATCGTCAGATTTGATGTGTCTTTGAGGTTGTTGAATGAAATGAGGTTGGATTAAACATTTAAAGCAAGAAATTGTGCTTGGAAAATGCATCAAAGTAGAAAAAACTGCTAATAATGAAAATAATGATAAAAACGGGCAGTACAAAAATGTAGGTAAAATGACATGTTGACAGGAAACAAGGAATCAAGTGTGGATAGCCTTAGATGGATTACAAAATGTACCGTAGCGGTACATGTTCGCATACTATACTGGAGTGTTTGTTCCTCTAAGTTTTTTCTTCATATTTTTTCATGAGAATTGTCCTCTCTCTATTTTCACCAGAGTTGTAAGGGTTAATAATGGTGGTATTCAATTGTAATGCCTGTGGGGAGTCACTGAAGAAGAACCAGGTAGAGAAGCACTACCAGACAGTTTGTCGAAGGTGTGAAGTTTTGTCCTGTGTGGACTGCGGAAAAGATTTCTGGTGAGATGTTTGTCATTAAAAGAGGATTGCAAAGGTTTTCATATTTTCCTTTTTATATTCTTCATGGGTAAGTTTATGATGCCATGGAATTGTCAGACTATCTACTTCCTTTGGTGTTATTATGCCCCCCCCCCCTCTAATTAGAGGGGGGGCATATAGCGATCGCTTTGTCCGTCCGTCTGTCCGTCTGTCGTACCGTCCGTCTGTCGTACCGTCCGTCTGTCCATCCTTCCGTCCGTCCGTTCGTCTGTCCGTCCGAATTTCTTGTCCGCGCGATATCTCGGTTAATATTCGATGGACAGGATTGAAACTTGCATGGAATGTGGCCAGTGCCTCGTAGTTATGCAGCATAGAGGTTTTTTTCCGAGTTCCGGTATAATTTTCAAGAGTTATGGCCCTTTTTCTGAAAGCTCTGTGAATGTGACTTGTCCGGGCTGGATCGTGGTTAATATTGTATGGACAAGTATGAAATTTGCATGATATGTGGTCAGTGCCCCACAGTTGTGCAGCGTAAAGTTTCTCCCTGTTTCACTTTTATTTTCAAGAGTTATGGCCCTTTTTCTGAAATCTCTGTGAATTGGGACTTGTCCGGGCTGGATCTTGGTTAATATTGTATGGACAATTATGAAATTTGCAGGGTATGTGGTCAGTGCCCTGTAGTTGTGCAGCATGAAGTTTCTCCGCATTTCGCGTGTATTTTCAAGAGTTATGGCCCTTTGTTCATCAAGTCTTTGTGAATTGGGACTTGTCCAGGCTGGATCTCGGTTAATATTGTATGGACAAGTATGGAATTTGCGGGATATGTGGTCATTGCCCTGTAGTTGTGCAGCGTTAAGTTTCTCTGCGTTTCGCATATATTTTCAAGAGTTATGGCCCTTTTGTTCTTGAAATCTTTGTGAGTTGGGACTTGTCCGGGCTGGATCTCGGTTAATATTGTATGGACAAGAATGGAATTTGCATGATATGTGGTCAATGCCCCATAGTTGTGCAGCGTGAAGTTTCTCTGCTTTCGGTTATATTTTCAAGAATTATGGCCCTTTGTTCATCAAACCTAAGTGAATAGGATATATTTATTTGTCCAGGCTGGATCTCAGTCCATAACCGATTTGGACTGGGAAAATGGCTATAAAATTGTTATTCTACATTCCAAAGCAGACCACATAGGTCCTGAAGTATGAAATTGCCCCAAAAAGAGTGAATTGGGTGCAAAATTCAAAGTTCACGATCGCTTCATAATTTCACCACAATATACTCCCAAGGAATGTAGGTCTCATAACCAGGTCACATTTTTGGATTTGGCGAAAGCCCTGGCGACCATCTTGCATCAAAACATTGTATTATTACTTGTTGGTCGATACTTGGAATATGTATTATGCGAGGCATGCCGAAAAAAAGTGACTGAAACAGAATTTTTATAATTATCCAAATTAGGCCTCCACAGACCAATACAGAACAGAACAATGGTGGGGCAGTGTCAGATTAAGGCGGAAGGGGGATACAATTGCGCAATCTCTGATTGCTTCCTTGCTGTGTTTCATCTCCTATTAGCTTTAGAAAATTACTCCAAAGTTGGTATCTCGGCCTGATCAATTTTATAAATGAATCCGCATCTCTTATCTGCCATGCTTGATGCTACATCATGTGTGATGCCGCATCAGACCACCTTGCCCAACAAAACTTGTTTACAAGGTTAAGTCTTCAGGTGCCTGGGCTGATGTGATGTCATAATCCAGAGGAGATAAGCGATGACAGTTTGTGAATCTGAATTTAACTGGGCTTGGGTTAAGCTGAGAAAACACTTCAAATTAATCCAAACAAAGCAGATAGACCAATATTTCTGTCATTATTCAACTTACCAAAAAAAAAAAAACCCCATTGTTTTTCACGTTCAAGTTTTGGCATTAACAATAATTTTACAATAAGTAACACAAGGTGCCATAGTACGATGACTGTCATCTATTCATCTGTTGATATTGATCTTTATGGGTTATCTTCCTTCATGGGTCTCGGAATGTGACTGATCATTGAAAATGGAGATACATGTATACCATGTTATAGCTGCAAATATAAAAGCCTGTTGATTTTGCAGTAAAAGTGTTAATGGTCAAGGTCGCTGAACCACAAAATGTTAACAGTTTGATGTCTGTGCAGTGCAGGGCAACTTCAGTTTAGGTCATAGATTCCATGTGACCAGACTTCAGGCATAGTTTAACACAAAAATTCACTGGACTGTGCTAGTATCATACAATCTATTGTAAGTTTGCGATTAACAGAAGATCCAGTTTTGAAAGGGGGGGTGATTAGGGGTTGCTAATTTTGTAAAATCCATTGGGAGTTTGTGAGTAACAGAAGACCAATTGGGATGTTTGCTAGTACTGTGCCATAATACATTATTTGATATTTCAGGGGAGAGGATTATAAAGAACACATCAAGTGTATCAGTGAAGAGGAGAAGTACTCTGGTAAGAACTATAAGCCTAAGGCCAATGCTAACAAAGGGGAGGCCAAACAGGAAGCCTGGATTGAGGTAATCATAGTGTCTATCATAATCATGATTGTGTTAACTAATTTTCACTGTATATTAAGAATGCAAATGTCATCAATGTATTTCTTTTCGGCTTAAGGATGGAAACCTCCTCCCCTCCATCCCTGATGTGATAATATGTAAGAGTTCTCCATCTTGATGTGATAACATGGAAGAGTTCTCCTCCTTGATGTTATAACCTGCAAGAGTTCTCCTCCTTGATGTCTTAACATGAAAGAGTTCTTCCCCTTGATGTTATGTGACATCATTGAAGAGTTCTCCCACTTGTTGTGGTAGCATCGAAGAGTTACCCACTATGTGTGATTTCTTGACACTTTTTCTGTTTCCCGAAGGTGGTCTCTTAAGACATATTTGACTGTAACCATGATTTATGGAGATTCTGATGAAAGAGTTCCTAGCTCAGGCATATAGTTTGTTTTTCTTTTTTTCAGAAAGTACAGAATGCTATAGACAAAGCAAATCCTGCTCCCAGGTTGAAAGACATTCTGGAAAGGATCAAGGAGTATCCAAACATTCCACGTAAAAAGCCCAAATTTGAGGTGAGACATTGTAAAAAAAAAACCTTGTGAATATCTGTTTCCATAAAAGCCTGATGTTATGTACTCTCCTCTGGACAGACTGTATGTACAGATAACAGTCTGCTAACGGGCAGCCTAACAGACACACTGATTGGCTAAATTGAATCATGATACCCAGACCCTCCATTAGAAGTGCTCTGATTGGTTACTCTATTTTTAGAACGAAGATAGCCATTGGATATCATACATGTCATATTGTACATATTGGGGGTGACATAGCCAGGCTAGTGTGTGCGCACACTTTCATTGTACATGTAGGAAACTCACAATGTGTGAGTGACCAATCACGGACTCAGCATGGGCCAGACGTAGAGACTAGATGTTAAAGTGTAAGGTGTAAGTGTACGTCATATTCATGATAATGATGTGAATAAGAAAAGGTAAGAAACATTTTCACCAACATTTGACTCATATTCTGGCTCAGAGGATTTAAAACCAGATTTCTACAGTTGGAGAGAAGTCTTCACTGCCCCATTTGACGTCAGAGATGACATTTAACGACGTCATACTTTGAGCATCCTGCACTTTCAGTGGGACATGGTGGCAATGGAGAGAATGGAACAGATTTGTGACAATGTAGCATTGTGAGATTGTTAATTGCTCCATATAATGTCAAAAGTTCTAACATGCTTGTGGCGCTATGCTCTACAATAGCATTAATAACATGGGTCAGAAGCCTATTGCAGATTACCCTGACCTATTTTATCAAGGTCAAATTCTAATGTTGGTTATATCTTTTGAAGGATTACACCTAGGTTGTCCAAATTCATATTGCATCATTGTGTAACTGGTAATTGACTAGAAACCTTTCCAATTTAACCGACCTTGAACTATTTTATCAATGTCAAATTCAAATATCTCAAGGGATCATTGCTAGGCTGTCCATATTCACACTACAATGCATATGCAAGTGGTATTTTTTGAAGGATTACAGACTTTCAAATTTTGGACTCTTTGAGATGTGTGCTGGCATATATCGAAGCCTGTACGTCTCTTGTTAATGTATATTTTCAAAATGAGTGCAATAGCTCATTAAAATTCAAGCATGAACCGTTTATTTTCTGTCTATGTGTCACACATGTGTTTTTTATCAAAATCTTCATAAAGATCCTAAGAGAAGTTTAACAAAAATTTTATCAAAATTTGCCAAATTTTTATTCCGTATGTTGGCTTTCCGGTTAATGGAAGTCCTCGTAATACATTTTACACTACAAACATTTATTTTATGAAAAGTTGTATTTTAATGAACTGTTAGTTTTTCCCATGTTTTATAATTTTTTATGCTGGGCTGATTTTTCCCTCAACTTTGATCTCATCTTCTTTCAGAATTTTCTGGGTAACAGTTTACGGGTGAGAGATCGTAATTTGTCTAGTCAAGTCTGGGACCTGCTGATGACCAACTTGGAACAGGTATGCAGTCTCTCATTTTTAAGGAAAGTGATCTGATGACACACTCTATCTCCGTCACTCACCTAACTTTCCCTCCAGGAGAGTTATTGAGCACTCACCTGGAAAATGAAAATGTACTGAAGAGTAATACTGACAAGTGTGAATCCCTCTCGCAATAAACATCTAGGAGAGTGATCAACAGCTCTCGCAAATTTTATGAACACGAGAGACTGGGTATGATTTCAGATCTATTATAGTGTCAGATTTGATTCTCGTGAAACTGATAGTCTTGAAAAATATTACACTGAAAATAGACTGGTTCTCTGTCTTTAATATGTTAAGAGTAACTTTATTAAATGAAGGGGATAACTCGTCTAAGCCTATCAGGAACTCTTCTATGTGCCAGAGGATAAATTTCATAGGCAGACTGCAGACGGAAATTCCACGAGTTTTCACATTTTTACCATGACCTAAAATTCTTTTCCAATAAAGTTAAAGTGGTTAAAGTAGAATTACTATATTAGTTTGTAAGTGGAATCGTTCATCCCCCCATAAACCAACATTAACTTACACCCGGATCACACTCCGTATAGACACATGATCCGTGACCTTGATCCGGCTCCTACTGGTTCACTCATATGCACCCGGATTGAAGTCCCGGATCGACAATCACAATCTGGGTCTTAAATCCGGCTACACTAGTTTCACATTTCGGATGTCCGTTAGCCTTCCAATCGAATGGTGCCATTTGCTTGTGACCAGATCGGCCCGGATCACACCCTATAAATAGCGAAAACTTTACAGTCCAGATCAATCACTGCCTCTGATGAAGGAAAAACGGTCAGGCTGAAATTAGTGGTTACTTTGATAGAAACCCTGATCTGCATCTTCTAAATATGCCTGATTTAGCTGTAAGGCTTCAATTTGTGGTTTGTATTTTCTGCATCGTAACCTGTGCTACAATGTGGAAATTATTTTAATCAGTGATAACTGGAATATTTTCAACTTGAAGTTGCCAAAATTATCATCAATGTAAGCCTAATGGTCTTTTCTTGGAATAGTATGATAATTTGATGCATGCTTACCAGGCCTCTCGTTTTAAGGCACGCGATCGCGCTCCCGCACCTTCGCGCTCCTGAACTTGGAACTAGGTGCGCGACTATAGCGCACCTGGCATTTCGCGGTCGTTAAAAAGCAGTAAAAGCAGCTATTCATTACCAACTTACGTGTGCCATTAAACTGCCTTCCGACAGCAACGCATGTGTTTACGTCCGGTTAAATGGTCAGCGGTCGAAATAACGCCTGCCTACGTGCTGCCGGCAAGTGAATTTTTCCGGCGACAACTTGTCTTGCAAAAACAATCTACCTGTCGCATGCGGCAAGTAGGATTTTATATAGCAAAAACGATAAAATGCGATCAATTTTCGTAAATACCTTTTAGAAGTCTAGATCTATCTGAAGGAACGGACAATCCAAGAAATAATCCATTGAAAATTTATTTCAAGCCGATCTTTAGCCATTGTTGTTGGACCTTGTTGTTGGTTTTCTCTATCAACATTTCCCGCGCCAAATTTACTTCCGGTTGCGCGTCACCTCTTGCGCGGTAGTCCGGTGCATGCAAAAGTCGGACCTGTTATGAAACGGAATCGGACTATCTGATTTTTTTTCTTCCAGTTGGTAAATAATATTGGCGGCTTCTTTTCTTTGGCTTCTATTCACAAGTGGAAGTTTTTCTATGCAGACATTTCAGTTAATTGATAATTCCAATGGGACTCTGGTGGCTGATTCTAATTTATTGGAATCAGCAATTTACAAGGGGAGACTTCTGATAAATATAAGTAAATATAGTTGGGATACTGGTTAACTAACTCCCCATAAGTTTTCATTCTTTAAAAAGGGTGTTAGTTGGATCTAAATTCTTTGATATAATGAGTTCTAATTGCAGAAATTAGGGGAATAGTTGTCTTTGACATATCAATGTTGACATCAACTTTCCACTGGTGCTCTTAAAGTTTGAAAGAACATGTGTGCCAAATAAAAAAATTAATAATAATAAATTTAAAAAACACCCACCTCATTTTTTGAAAAGAAAAATTGCAGGAGAACCACTCACTGTCAAATTTCACATCATTATTGGTCACTGTTCGTCTGTTATCAAGGGAGATAACCCATCACTCGCCTAGACTCATTTAAGGGGTGTGATTTTAGGTGTGCTAACCACACTCCTGAGAATAAATAAGGCGAGTGATTGTCACTCGCCTGTTGTCTCACAAAACAAGAGGCCTGGGTTACCATATACACAGCAGTTATGAATAGTTAAAATTCTACCCAAGGTTGTAAGTATAGGCTGGAGAGGGAGATTGCGTTCCACAAAATTACACCGAGAGTCGCATGTCATTGCACTCGCTGATGCGCTGGAGCGAATCTTTTGTCCAAGTGAAAAAGGGGCATTGGATCACCTTCTGAATGTAGAAGAAACTACACAGATACAGTTGTTCTATCATTCTGTCATTGTTCTGTTTTAATAAATTTGATCACCACAATGTTTCATGGTGAGAAAATGCACTCATCCTATTGAATCATTACAGTGTTTACTGTAGCAGTTTTAAAACGATGGTGTCAACTGTGCATATTACAGGATGAGAAGGCAGCCACAGAAGAAAATACTACGGATTCTATACCATCAGTAGGAGATTCAAATGGCGAGAAATCAAGTGATAAAACAGAGACGAGTGAAAATAATAACAATAGTCTGGAAAACCCAAAGAAACTCAGCAAACGAGAAAGAAAGGAGGAGAGAAGAAAGAAGACGAATAAGAAGGAGAAAAAGGATTCTCAAAATGGGGATAAGTTTGTGAGTGAAACAGGGGAGATAACTCACTCTATCAGTGAACCGGAAATAAATGGACAGAAAATGAAGAAGAAGAAGAAAAACAAGAGAAAAGCTGAGGAGGATATCGAAGTTATTTCTGAGAAGAAGTCGAAGAAGAGATCCAGAGAAGATCCAGCTGAAGGTATAGTGAAATAAAAAGATCATGTTATTACATCTATACTACCAAACAGGATTGTCTCCCATTTGTGACATCGATACAACCCTGCCTTCAGCCCCTTTTTCAGGGGTGAAAGAAAAAACAAGAGCCATGAGCTCACATATCCCCCACCAGATTTTCCCCAGTCAGATGAGAGAAAAAAGAGAAAAATACTAGTACTTATTTAACAACATGGAAATAAATGAATAGAATCTGATCTTGAAAATATGCGTCAAGGTCAGTCATCCTGGCTATAATTCTTCAAGATAGAACATAAAAAACAGTGAATGACCTTGTAGAAATAGGTCAATATCAGTTAACTTGGGTAGGCTTCAAGTTCATCAGTTACATGTGTAATATGAATTTGTATACCCTATAATCATTGAATTTGTTTTTCAAAAACTAGAATTTGACCTTTTAAATTAGGTCAAGGTCAGTCATTATCCATAGGCTTCTGATCAATCTCCAAGTGCAACTGTCGTATGAATTCGGAGAGCCTGGCTATGGTCCTTCAAGAGATATTGCGCTTCACACTAACTATGGACAGATGGATGGACAGACAGACAGACAGACACTGCCATTGACAACAACTCTTGGCCAAATCAAAATCAATTACTTTGGGCTTCGGGGTATACTTGGAATTTGATCAAAATCCACATCTCTGAACTGGAGTTCACAATTTATCACTTTTTCACATTTTCTGGTCTAGGTGACCTTCACCTTTATCTGACCTTTCGACCTGAAAGTAAATAGGGTTATTCTCTGCCCAATATGCAAGGTAGGCATCAAGTTCTTAACCAATTCTGGACATGGAGAAGATTTTCCATTTTTTACAGGCTCTCTAGCTTGAGTGAACTTGAACTTTGACCTTTTGACCTAAACATAAAATAACTTTCTTCTTTGCCCCATCGGCACTGTTTGGTACCAATTGAAAAACTGGATCTGGAGACTTCCCTCTTTGTTTTTTACAGATTTTCCAGCCTAAGTGACCTTGACCTTTGACCTAGTGAATCAATAGCAAGAGAGCTATTCCCCAATTATATCGTCAGTTAAAATTTGGAGCGAATTGAATCAATAGTTTTCAAGTTATCCTGTTAATGGGATAACGTGACACACACACACACACACATACATGTACTCGCATCTGTATCCTTGTGAGCTATGTCGATATAATTGGGCAACATAGCAGCGATCATGATGCAACATTGTAGTGATCATCAGAAATGTTTGCAACAATGTGACAACACTGTTTTTGTTGTTGACGAACTCTCTTGTCGCAACAATGTTACATAATAACATTCTCAAAAAAAATTTTTTTAATAAAAAACTTAGAAAGATCGTTTCGTATAGAAGAAACTTAATTAGGAAGATCGTTTTTTATAGATAAATTGCATATTGAAAAAGACATTCATTTTATGAAGTATCACCTTTTCAATATGTTTTTTCCTTGTGAGGTATCTCAGAAGTTAGTACCTCTCAAGGCAAAACTTCCATGTTAAAGTACCTCGTAAGGATGTATTTCTGTGCTCACGCACACACACACAAACAGCGATTCTATATCCCCCGATTGGGGTCCGGCGAACTTGTCTGAGCAATAACTCGAGAATGATTGAATTGATCGACTTCAAACTTGGAGAATGTAATGACATCGGTGAGAGGACATTTGGGATTGCTTTTCAGTTACCTGTGTAATCTGAGATGACTGCCAGCCATCTTTGATTTTCAGTAGTTGGATCTTGTCCAGACAATAAATCGAGAACTATTGAACCGAAGTGGTTACTAAACTTACGTTACATTTTCATTCTTAACTTGGGGTACATCTTCATTCCCGCTAGGGATGAATTTGTAACATCTGACACAATCAACAGCCATGACTGCTCCAATAACAAAACAATTCACTTAAATATTTCTTGTACTATGAATGAGTTTTTACCCCTCAGCCAACATTTGGCCGAAGGGTATTGTCGTCGTCATGTACGTCTGTCCGTCTGTCCGTCTGTCTGTCACACCTTTCTCGTTACCAAGATATCTTCAGAACGACTTACCCTAGGCACACCAAACTTGCAGTGCACATCCGTATGCTTGTGACCCAGAACCCTATTGAATCTGGACCTGATTGGTTAGAAACTTTGGTGGCCATCTTTAATTTATGCGAAACCATCACAGCTTTCTTGTTACCAAGATATCTTTAGAACGACTTACCCTAGGCACCCCAAACTTGCACTGCACATCCATATGCTCATGACCCAGAACCCTATTGAATCTGGACCTGATTGGTTGGAAACTTTGGCGGCCATATTTAATTTATGCGAAATCATTAATCTTGTGTATCTTAGGTACCATTTCTCTGTTCAGTGTGAAACTTGGTATAGATCATCGATGCATCAAGAAACTTCAAAGGAATGACCAAACCAGTTTCCCTGATTCGGTGAAAACCTTGGCGGCCATCTTTAATTTATGCAAAATCTTCAATGATATATATCTCTGATACCATTCAAGTGTTCTATACGAAACTTGGTATACAGCATCGATGTATCAAGAGATCTGCAATGTATAGCCACATCAGTTCCTCTGAGTGGCGGGAAGGATGAGCGGCCATCTTTAATTTATGCAAAATTATTAATGATCTCTATCTCTGATACTGTTCGAGTGCTCGATGTAAAATTTGGTATATATCATCGAAGCATCAATAGACTTACGATAAATGACAGTTCTGGCGTTTCTGATTGGGCGGAACCTTGGCGGCCATCTTTAATTTATGCAAAATCTTCAATGATATATATCTTTGATACCATTTCAGTGTTCTATATGAAACTTGGTATCCAGCATCGATGTATCAAGAGACTTGCAATGAATAACCACATCGGTTCCTCTGAGTGGCGGGAAGGATGGGCGGCCATCTTTAATTTATGCGAAATCATTAATGATCTATATCTCTGATACGGTTCAAGTGCTCAATGTAAAATTTGGTATACATCATCGATGTATCAATAGACAGTTCTGGTTTTTCTGCTTGGGCGGAAACCTTGGTGGCCATCTTTAATTTATGCAAAATCTTTAATGATTATCTTTGATACCATTTCAGTGTTCTATATGAAACTTGGTATACAGAATCTATGTATCAAGAGACTTGCAATGAATAACTACATCAGTTTCTCTGAGTGGTGGGAAGGATGAGCAGCCATCTTTAATTTATGCGAAATCATTAGGGATCTCTATCTCAGATAATTTTCAAATGTTCGTTGTAAAATTTGGTATACATCGTCGATGCATCAACAGACTTATGTAATGAATACCGGTTTCTCTGATTGGACGGAAACGTTTGAGGCCATTTCTAATGGCAAAATTTTTCATAATCTGTATATTTGTTACTTGACTGCTTGGTGTTCCTGAAGTCTTGTTTTAAATTGAATACATTATGAATGGCTGGCGCCCAGAGCCGAGGGGTTTTCAGATGCGCAGCTTCGTATTGATAATTTCAGTCAAATTAATTAGGTTCTGGGCTTAATTAAAAAAGTGTCACATACATTACTGAGAGAATTAGGACAGGATCTGTTTATTGGACGTATGCTAAAAATTATCTGATTTGGTTGGAAGAAAATTTGAATCCTAAAACTTCTCCCCTAGAGCAATAGCTTGAACAATTAATTAGTGGATATGAGTATAGTTGTCATCAGTCACTTTGCCATATTTCACCACACAGGATATAAAGATGTGTGTCACATAAGTTACATGGGATGGGTTTCTCAGGGCATGAAATGTTTTTTCCAGTCCATCTGTCACATGTGACAGGTAAGGTTTTTACCCCTCGGGCAAATTTTGCCCGAAGGGTATTGTCGTCGTCAGCGTCGTCTGTCCGTCTGTCTGTCTGTCCATCTTTCTTGTGAACACGATATCTCAAGAAGAATTCATACCACATATGTATTGGGTGAAGGGTCAGAAGCCTATTAAAAATGACTGACCTTGACCTATTTTATCAAGGTCAAATTCTAGTATTTGCTATATTTTTGGAAGAATTAAAGCTAGGGTCTCCAAATTCATATTATATATGCAACTCGTGATTGACTAGAAGCTTATTCCAGTTGACTGACCTTGACCTATTTTTTATAGGTCATTTACTGTTTATTATGATATAACATGAAGAAATAAAGCTAGACTTTCCAAATTAATGCTATGTATACATCTGGCGAAGGCCCAGAGGTGTACTGAAGATGACTGACCTTGACCTATTTTATCAAGGTCAAATTATAGTATTTGCCATGTTTTTTGAAGGATTGAAGCTATGACCTCCAAATTCATATTACATATGTAACTGGTGATTCATTGGAAGTCCATCCAAGTTAACTGACCGTGACCTATTTTTTCAAGGTCATATACTGTTTATTATGGTCTAACATAAAGAAATATATCTGGGCTTCCCAAATTAATATTATGTATACATCTGGCGAAGGTCCAGAGGTGTACTGAAGATGACTGACCTTGGCGTATTTATCGAGGTCAAATTTAATATTTGCTTTATTTTATGAAGGATGGAAACTGGGGTCTCCAAATTCAGGTCCAGACATGTACTGAAGATGACTGACCTTGACCTATTTTATCAAGGTCAAAGTTTAGTATTTGCTGGGGTCTCCCAAATTCATATTGCTTATGCAACTGGTGATTGACTAGAAGCCTATCCCAGTGGACTGACTTTGACCTATTTTTTCAAGGTCATATACTGTTTATTACGATATAGCTAGGCTTTCCAAATTAATAATATGTGTACATCTGGTGATGCTCCAAAGGTGTGCTGAAGATGACTGACCTTGACCTATTTTATCCAGGTCAGATTCTATTCAGTACAATATTTCATGAAAGATTATATCTACATTGCCCAAATTTATACCACTTGTGGCTGGACCTGAAGGCTATTGAAGAATATCACTGACCTTGACCTATTTTTAAAAGGTCAAATTCTATATGTTAAGTCTAAGATCTCCGAATCCATGTTCCCGATGCAATCAAGTTAGAATTGACTTCAAATTTTTTGAAGATGACTGACCTTGATCTATATTTCCAAGATAAAAGTACTTGATTTGATTGTAAGCTTTTTAGAAGAGTATATTTAGAGCTAAGAATTCGGTCATGCTCTACTAGAACCTCAGGCCTTGGTAAAACCTGAACTTCTGTCAACCCTTCTAGAACAGATTTTTGTTAATCTAGTTCTACAAATACACTGATATTATACATTGCATGATTGCTGGGTGTAGACAATAACTGATAGCCGAGGGGTATTGAAGCCCAATGGGCTATTTTTTCTACCTGTCCCACCCACAACTTTACTTGTACACTAATTTTGTCAAAATTTCTATATATGCTGATCGATTTATGTTTAACGAAGAACGCACCGGGACGTTTGATAAGAAAACTATCCATTGTTGTCCTGACGATTTTTTTTAATGCCCACCCACAAACTTTCTTGAGTTGCAAAATGTTTTTATTACCTCATGTAGTAAGAAGACAGAATGACAAATAATTGATTAATTAATTTTGATAATTGCTAGGCAAATGATAAATAATCACTTTCACTGGTCAAATGATTAATAACTAAACTAAATAACCTATTTAAAAAAAACCCAAAACAACAACACAATCTAGTTTTCCCCAGTAGCCTATCATTCATTTTCATTTCCAGTTTGTTTTGGGAAATGTCACATTGTCAGGCACGATGACGGAAGCACAGATATGTATAAAGTTATTAGCATTTTATGTTCATGAAATATATTCGTGAACGTAAGGTGATTGAGAAGCACGACACAACAACCTCATGTTGTCTGGTTACAGTGTCGCCCCTGTCAGGCTATTAGAAAACATTCTCTAGATCAGCTTCACGTTTGTAATGTTTGTAAAAAAAAACTAAATGATATGGTAACATAGGAATTCTCTGGCAGTAGACAAAGAATGGAATTTGTTTTAGCAAACCTTACACATTTTCCTTCGTCAGCTTTGCTGCCGCAATGCGTACAGTTCGACAGGCGTCTGTCGATAACCTTCTTTTACTCGTTTGTCTAACATTTGAGCGTGGGTTCCCGATTTGTTCACCGTGACCATTGACCTGAAGAATATCCGTGACTTGAAATATACCTCGGCGACTGGCGATCTCAGATGGTCTCTCCAGCGGTGCAAACAAATATGAAGCGTCGAGGTCTAATCGAACGTCCACGCTTGCCGAAGCATAACGAGGCTAAATTTATTTTTAGCTCTGAAGCATGGCATGCTCTCAGCGAAAGTTTTGACATCGATTAACAACAACAACAAGTTTTTCTCGCTTCGGGCGTTAGTTAAGATCAACGCCTTTGAATCCCTGCAATGCTTCACCTGTCGCAAGCGACATGTAGAATTTTTTCCTACCTGTCACTGGTAAATTCTACGTGTCCGCGACAGGTGGACACATGAACATTTCGCGCCCTGGTTTCTGTATATCCCTGCAGTCCCATGGATTATTTATTCAGGAAATACTTGGAGAAATGGTTAGAAAATGAATAATACAATGTACTTATACAGGAATAACAATTTCTGGGATATTTCAGTGCTAATTGTTTTCTAATCAATTAACAACTATGGTATTGGACCCTGTACTTAATCTGCAAGGTCAGTTTACAGTACCCTATTTAAATAGTATACTTTTAGTAGTAACAATGTTAGAAATAGTTAGTTAATGTTGATATAAATAATATTTTGGATTTGCTTGCAACAAAAAATCTTCTTTCTATACATGGCATTGTTATATGTAACTTACTTGACACTTTTGTAACTTATGTCACACATCCTGTAAGTTACACAACTTCATTCGTCTAAATTTCTATTCAACTTTTGACAGAAAACAATGACACGAGCCAGAATTCAGAGACGACTCAAGAAGATGACGAACCCAGCAACAAAAAGCAGAAAACCAACTTAAAATTCAACTGGGAAGAGATTATCTATGCTGTCCTCAAGAAAAAGGATGAGCAGGAAATTTCTGTGAAAAGATTAAAGAAAAAGGTATATAAATCAAGAGAAATGTAATACCCTCATGCTTTTTATTAGCACTGAAGGGCCTTTCTCTTCATTCAAAATTTGCAACATTTGAAAGTTATATTAAATATTAATTTGTCCTGGTCATTATCTCTCTTCACTGGCCAAGATAGCTAGGGGAAAGTATATATTGGACACCTTTGGCAAAGCAACATGTTCAATATCTGGATTCATGAAAATGAGGGTCACATGCATGTTCACTGAAAACAAATGTGTTTTTGGAAGCATGTAAACTTCAGACATATTATTACATAGAGCTAAAACATGTGCAGAAGTTAACCACTTTGTCCGAAGTTCCCGTTTCAGCTGTTATCACTCCTTAACTTCATAACACTCTAAATTCTTCAGACGACTTAGCTTATGTATTATTATTACATGTCGTTATATGTTATTACGTCATAATATTGATTTTCCAATGAAAGTGTGCATTGTCTAATTTTTTATAAAGAACAAAACATGTCTATTATTATGCAAATTAGATAGATGACTATTTGTTTTTTTAATACCATCTGCATCTGATACAGATATATATGTCCATGGTTGCCTATGGTGAATGACTCTCAGTTCAATATATTCTTCACATTATAGGGCAGAAATAATTTTAACCAATAGAGAAGTAGTTCTCTCTAATCTGTTGACCATACATTATAAATATCTGTACACTCCCATGTCAGAAATGGCCTGTGTAAGTCAGAGTTTTACACAGTGCCACCTGGAGGAATGATGTACACCAAACTCCAGGTTTAAATATTTGATTGAATAAATAATTGGGCATTCCCCGTTGGTTCCAATTGGATTTGATTGTTTGCCAGGATTTCTTGAGAGAGGGTATTTTCCTAGACTTAGCGTTTTTAGAGAGCCCAGGACTATGCTGTCCAACATAGAAAATAACATGTAGCTGGATGCCGAGATGGAGACATTCTGACCCAATGACCCCCCTAGTGACACCCTTGGTCCAATTATTGAACAATGCGTCGGAACATTCAACTTGCACTGACCAATTCAGCCATGGTCACACATGGAGGTTTATGATGTAGCTAGTGAAGAGGACTTCATAGTTTCAGTATTTGATTCCCAAATCGTAAACCTGCTTCAATTCATGCCAATTAATCTCCGTCAGGAAGATGATAAAACGTAGAAAACGGAAGTTAAAACTAAAAGTTAGCTCCCCTAGCGGAGAGTTGTCCGCCCCTAGGAGAGCTCTCCCATCTATCCCAGCGGCATTACTATAAAGGCTCTGCTCAAATCATTCTAGTCCTCTTTTCTCTGTTGTACCTCGACCAGTGCACATCAAGGAAGTGTTTATACAACCTGGGTTGTTGTTGTTTGTAACGACCCGTAGTATCCTTATCAGTTTTTGACTTTCTTTCTTGTCGGAAATTCTTTCATTATTGTCGGAAATTCTTTCGTTTGCTATGTCTGAGATTCCGATTTCTAATGCATGTAGTTCGTGTGGGCAATTTTGGTCCAGTTTGGACGCCCACACGGTTTGTTTTGCTTGTAAAGAGTTGTGTTATCGGCGAAGTACTTGCGCCGAGTGTGTATTATGGGACCCGTTAGCTTGGAAAAATTATGCCCAAGCTAGACGGGCTTACCTTTTGCAGGCATCTGACGACCCGTCTCTTTCGGAAGTCGACAGACGCCTGTTGGAAATTGCTCTTGTAAATGACATGAAAACTAACGAAGATATCGTTGGAATTGGATTAAATGTTTCCCATGGTCTTAGTAATCAGACCTCGCCCGCTTCTGTAAATATACCACCAAGCGGGACAGTTCTACGTCTAGATAAATCACAAATTTTAGACAGCTTAGCGTGTACAGGTATGGCAATGTCTGGAGTTGCAGCCAAACCGGTTCCTTTGTCTAGTTCAACAAAGACTTCTCGCCCCAAACCTACCGTGCCTGAGCCGTCCATTGTTCTCGTCGGACAAAAGAATGCAGTGGGGTCGCATGTTATCTCGACTTCTCCATTGTCTATTGGTTTATCACACTCCGTTACCTCTAAACGAAATGAACGTCGTCGTGTGTCAGTTTCTCCATTGCGGGTTAATTCTAAACGCAGTTTGTCTAAATCCGTTTCTCGTTTTATGGTGGGTCGTTCGGACCTACTTTTGAGTGTCAAATTGCTGACTTGCGGTCTCTGACTATTGCGATGAATCAGCGATTCTATAATAGCGTAAATGACATGTTACGGGACTTCAATTTAGAGGATCTGAGTTCGTATCCTGGGTGTGAGATTTTTTAAGGCGCCGCACTTTGTATTCACATGTTCGTCGTTCTCATTCGCCTGTACGATGATTCTCGTTCTCCGGTTCGTAGTTCTCGTCCACCGGGGATTCTAGTACTATTTTTCGGCCTTCCCATTCTCCGGTATGCCGTTCTCGTACTTCGACTCGACGTTCTCCTACACCTCCACGCCGTTTGCCACGTCTTTCGGCCTCACCTTCTTGTATAGGTCACCACGTTCGTCAGTCGCAGACTCCGTTTTTCTTGATCATGCGGTTGTCCACGATTTGTCAACCTCTCGCTGAAGTCATATCACTCGTTCGCCCATTCCGGTTTCGTCGAGTTCATCTGATGATTCCTTTTCTTCCGGATATGCCGTCTGCTTCGAATAATGGTCTTTCTCGTATTAAATGTCAGACAAAAGAATGCTTCCTCGCCGTAGGTTATCTCACCTATGTCATTTTTTGTCAATGGTTCGATGGCGATTAAATAGGTAATATTTCGGGGATAGTTTTCTTTCACATTTCTGTCTTCTTTCAAAATTTTGTCTGGGCAAATTTTTAGACTTCACACGGTTTGTTTTTCCATCTGCCATGTGTTTAATGTCTTCGGACGTACGTCGCTAAATTAATTGGCTCTTGTCGGAGTTTTTCAAAATTTTCTATATCTTGAAATGATTGCCCGACGATATTTTCTAAAAGTCAATATGATCTCAGGCTTATCTGATAACACAGTCCTGCGTGATGGAGACAATGTGTATTCAATATCGCGTCTCCACACGAACAATGAGTTCGACCCGCTGTGTTTGTTGTGGGGTTTTTTACGGGCTCTCGCGACCTCGTTTGTTATTGCTCAATTTGTGACAGATTTGTATTTAGTCCCCGGCATTTCTGTAAGTCTGCCTTTTTAGTGCTGAGCTTTTAAGGCCTATTGTGATCTATACAATAAATATTGTGATCTATACAATAAACGAACAGGTTTTGTTTCGTTGATTCATGAATTTTATACATTGAGTTTGTGTAAATCTCAAGTAGGATTGTAATTAGTATCCTCACCGGCGGGGGTTTCGTTTTTTCCCGCCGGGGAGATCTGATACTTTATATGCAGCCCGTCAATTTTCATGTTGTTGTTGTAACTTCTGTTCGGACTTGCAGTTTTGGTAGGTTCACCTTCATACATTCAGTTCCTTGGTCCTACCAAAATGTAATCTCTTGTTATATCAAGTATTATTACGTTGATTTTGATATCCTGTGTTCAAGAGAGATCTTACAGAGGTTTTATATGCCTTTCATGTTGACATGAATATGAAGCGTGATTGTTGCATTTGTGTTACGTAACCACAACTCAACCCTATTTACTACGACCCTTTGTCGCATCTTAATGAGCTTCTTTACTGATCTCTTTATGTAATTAAGGGTGTGTCGAACAACAATGAGATCACGTGTTGGTTTACGTGAGTGAGTAAACCTATTCACCCTTGTTTATTGTGAAAGTGTGCTATTCTTGAAACACAAATTTCTGTTATTTACATTGTGATTTGTTTTGTTTCACACCAAGTTGGTCCCATATGTATACTGTATTACGCTTATAATTCAGATGGAGTTATGCACTAATTTTAATTTCTTCCCTCTGAGAAAATTTAAAATTACTAGCGTGAGTGGGAATGTATTTGGCCGGCCAAGGATCAAGCCTAATGACACGTAAGTCGTGAAGTCTTCTATGGTTTTTTTTTACCAAGTATGTATTACCGGTACAGTCTACTAGAGCATCAAACTGCTTTTTAGTAATGTTCTTACTGTTTTTCTTCTTCTCGACAAATTGTTCGTGCTAGGTCATTTCAAATTCTAAATTTTTGAATAACCTTACTTTCCTGCCGGCGAGAGACTTTAAATGTATTTCCTCTCTTCGGGAATTTAAAATTCTTTGAGGATCTTTCTTGGTTACCTGGAAAAATCTTTGTTCTGGATGTCGGTTGTGTGACTATTTGGGTTATAAATAGTAACATTGTTGTAAATGTTTAATATTCTCTCCATATAAAACTCCAGTACTGAATTTCATGTACAGGAGACAAATTACATCGGGAGAGGTCATAATGTAACCATGTTCACTGACACATTATTCATGTTCACTGACACAAAGATCCATAATCCCATTTAACTCATTGAGCTTACATTTGGTGATTAACGCTACAAACATTTAATGTGTTCATCTCTACTGCGTTTAAAGAGAAGGAAAATTATTACAATTGACTTCGGGGTTACTGTTTGCAACGCCCTTTTCGTTCGCACCTTTACGACGTTCCATTACGTCATCTCGTTGTCCTCGTACTCTCGTACTTCGTTTTCTCGCTGTTACGTCGTGTACTTTTATAAGTTTGTATCCTGCTCCATTATGAGCATGTATATACATTAAGTTGTTGTGAATGAGGAAATCACTACGTTGTTTATCATATACAACGTTTCTCGCATATTTCACATTACGCTTTCTTGTTACACATTGACGACATTTTCATTATGCCGTCATGTGTCTTTCATACACTTGTGCGTCGTTCTCTTACATCGGTTAGACGTTTCCGGTACGCCATAACGCCGTTTGTCACGTCATTTCTTCATTTGCGAGATGCATATTTTATATTCATTCATCTTCGTTTTTCGGCACTTCCTTCGATTCTCCATTGTCGGTCGTCGGCGGGAGTGGAAGTCCGTTCGTTTGGCGTCAACCTTCCACTTGTATCAATTCCTCTCGGGTTTTTCACATTGTGATTTACTTAGGTTCGTCAATACTCTACGAAGAGAGTTCTGTTCAGACCTTGTTGATTCCAGTCTTGAGTTCAGAATAACAAAATTGTGTTGGAATCAACAGTATTTGGTCTAATACTGTTATATGGAATAGGTCTTTGGATTATGGACGTGGATATTCTCTGAGGACGACGGCGGGATTGTGAATGACGGACTAGTCGCCTGTAATTGAATTCAGCACAGTGTTGTGTTGACTTTTGTTTAACACAGAACCATGTTGACTTTAACACACAAACATTATGTTGAGATCCATTTACCTTAGGATTGTGCTTAAACAACGCAATGTTTTCGTGGTGTACTTGGGGGACAGTTTTCCGACTTTCTCCATCAAGTACTTTATTCCTGTATAGACCGTTGCACCAGTGGTTAGACTTTGACATTATGGTTCTGTCATCAACTTTAGGGTTGTTTATTTATATGTAGGACCTTACTCACTACGTTCGTTTTTCGGGTTCGGTCTCTACAGCGGATTTATTTGTCCTGGTGCCGAGGACGTGATACCGTTCCCGACTCTGTCTCTATTTCCCTCGTAACTGACTTCCTCCTTCACCTTCACCAGGATAGGGAGTTTCATATTAGCACCATGGAAGGCTATCGATCCGCTCTGGCTAGGGTGTTACGTCTTACCTTTGGTACCGACATTAGCCTTAATGATAATATCTCTGCGCTTATTCGCGCCTTCGCATTACAGTCGCGTCGTACTCGCCAACTGTTACCGAAATGAGATATCGGTGTGGTTCTGTGTGCTTTGATTCGTCTGCCCTTTGAACCCTTACAATCCGCTTCTCTAAAGCTGTGTCCTACTAGGCAGTTTTTCTGGCAGCTTTTGCTTTGGCGTCTAGAGTGTCTGAACTTCATGCTCTTGAGATCTTCCATTACTTGGACGGTAGATTGGTCTTGCATTTCCTTGCTTCCCGTTTCGGAGTTCATCGCCAAAATGAGTGTGTTCGCTTTGGTCCGTACGCTCAACGGTCGTACTCTATACCTGCGTTATCAGACTTCGTACATGGGCTCGAAGACGACCTTTTGTTATGCCCTGTTCGAGCCATTCGCCACTATCTTACTCGTACCGATTCCGCTCACGGCTCTCGGCAACGGTTATTCTGTCCCTTCGCCTATCAACAAGGCATGACATTTAAAAAAAAAAAAAAAAAAAAAAAAGCCGCGGGGTTGAAGAAGACCATAAAATAGTCTTATCAATTGGCCATTGACGCCCCAATACTGTCTTCTGCTTCTTCTAATGTGATTCGTGCCATCGCTGCGTCATGGCCTTTATGGAAGAACTGGCCCCTCCATGACATTGTCCTGTCTTGTGCCTGGACAACTAACTCCACGTTCACTAATTTCTGTCTGAGAGATATGACAGTGCAATCAAATAGTGTGACCACGCTTGGGCCACTAGTGGCTACCCAGCACGTTGTGAGTAATTTTAAAAAAAGAGGGGGGGGCCGGGGGGCGGCAAAATTGTCACCATCGCGGCAAGACAGCCATCTTGCTGTATCATCTTATCTCATCTCATCTCAGTCATATTATTATTACATATATTACAGGATCATCTCAGAAGGTAGAAATAAGTCAGTTGACCGGCCGTGGATTCTATAATCACCCATGAAGGCCTGACACTAGGATAGGTTTTACTCCTAACTGCAAATTTGCTTGTGTCCTTTCAGGAAACTGACTCCCTTCTAGATGATCTCAGCTGGGTCACCTGCGCTTCAACTCACAAGACCGAAGATCTGTTCCAGGCCTAGTGTCAACAGTAGTGATGACAGTACAGAGAGTTGACGATTGCATAGCCTGACCCAGGGAGCAAGCACGGTCAACTCCAACGCATCCTTCATCACTCCAAGTATGGTGAGTTGACCTGAAGAGGCTTGCGGACTGAGAGTGGTGTGGACTTGGTTACCCTCTAAGCTTCGGGTAGTAATACGCTCTCCCCGTACTTAATGGTCGGACCAAGGATCTCCCTGTATGCAAGGGCTTGTGGCTGATTCCCCCCCCACGACATACAGTGCCTACCAAGGGGACCTTCTTGTTGCCTATCGTGCCCCGGGTATCCTACAACTTGGTGGAAATGTGTACCACACCACGAGCACAGCTACATGGATGGAGACACTCAGATAAGTAAAACACTACTGTATCAACTCCTTGAATTACCCTTTACGTCTGTGACCAGGGCTAACTTGTTGAGTATTAATGTCTCAGATTTATACCCATGTCTGTGTCGTTCCAGCGATTACTAGCCTGCTATGGGAGTTACCACAAGGCCGAGATTCCCGCCTCCATATGTTGGTACTGTGGCATGAATTGAAGCAGGTTTACGATTTGGGAATCAAATATCAAACATTTATATTCAATGTTTCTATTTGTTACCAAATCAAACCTGCTTCAATTTGATTGACCCTCCCTCCGTCCCCTCATGCCGGCCTTAAACACTACAGGTCTCGGTAATTACAATGAGAAAGAGGACTAGAATGATTTGAGCAGAGCCTTTATAGTAATGCCGCTGGGATAGATGGGAGAGCTCTCCTAGGGGCGGACAACTCTACGCTAGGGGAGCTAACTTTTAGTTTTAACTTCCGTTTTCTACGTTGTATCATCTTCCTGACGGAGATTAATTGGCATGAATTGAAGCAGGTTTGATTTGGTAACAAATAGAAACATTGAATATAAATGTTTGATATTTATTGCTCAAATCTACACCTGCTATTGCTATGCCTTATTACCTCCTTTAGGAGATCCTTTGCAGAATAAAAGTTACCTCCCCTTAGGGAGCCCAGCTGGTTTACTCTGCGCATGCACCCCATGAAGTCATCCTCTATTTTCTCCTGCATCTGCCGCGTGTAGACGCATTTGAAAGGAGTTCCTGTTAGGTTCTATTTTTAGACGTAACCTAGGGTTATTTTCTGAAGCTAACTACTAGCAGATTTATATTGGGCAATGTCTGATCAAACATTTCCTGAAAATTCCAAACATTGCCGTTCCTGTCAGCATTCTTGGTCTATTTTGCATTCTCATTCGACCTGCTTCTCATGCAGGACATTTATGCTATTGGCAGGTCACCTGTTTGGAATGTTTGGACTGGGACGATACTACCTCAGGCGAGGCGTGCGTTCCTTCTACAGTCATCGGCGGATTCCAACCTATCTGTTGATGAGAGACGACAATCAGAAATGGCTCTTGTCGGCGACATGAAGTTAAACGAAGATCTACCTGGGTCGCACTTGGAAGTGTCCCATCTTCTCAGCTCTAGCATGTCGTCTCCATCGTCTTTTAGAATTCCCCCAAGTGGTACAGTCAAGCAGGTGAAAATTGACAACTCGTTTCTACCCCTGGCATAACGAGGCAAATCTACTCGAGGTCATCGCGACATCAGCGTCTCGTGTGACGGCTCGGGGACAAAGATGAAGTCTGGAGTTACGCAATCATCCACCACTGCTTCTGGGACAACAAAAGACACAGTTTCCAAGTGGCGGTCTGCTTCAACTTCGAGAGCTACCATCGCAGATCGACCTTTTGTTATCGGGACCTGCATCGAGTACTCATCCTTGGCCGTTTGTTTCTTGTTTCAGTTCAGCACTACGGACTTCGGCTGCACCTCTTCGGTCAACCTCAGTTGATGTCCATTCACAGCCCAGTACATTGACACTACGGGCTCTGGCTTCATCCAATCAATCGACTACTGCTGATGTTCATCCACAGCCTAGTACTCTGCGATCTAAGCCTCGTTCTGCTTCTACGACTGCTTCGTCTAATACAGTTTTACATCAACCTAGGGTTTCTGCCTCAGCCGATTTCTTGCATCCTGACGTAAGGATAGGAAACGGCGTTCCTGTACACCACAATGCCGTTCCCGTACACCACAATGCCATCCCCGTACACCACAGTGTCATTCCCGTATGCCACTACACCGTGCCCGTTCACCACAACACCGCTCCCGTACAACACAAGGCCATTCCCGTAAACCACAATGCCGTTCCCATACGCCACAACATCGTTTCCGTACACCACAACGCCGTTCCCGTACACCACAACGCCATTCCCGTACACCACCATGTCATTTCCGTACACCACAACGCCATTCCCTTACACCTCTACACCATTCCCGTATGCCTCAACGTTCTTCCCGTTCGCCGCAACACCGTTCTCGGACGCCATTACGTCATTCTCCGATGCTTCTATGCCATTCCCGATCACCTCGTCCTCATTCCAGATCTTCATGACGCCGTTCTCGGTCACCACCTCGCCAGCAGATTTTTGTTTGCGGAACTTTACCTTCGATCAACGTATCACAACCATGTCATCCACTTGATCGTCTGTTGTCTGTCAACTCTTCGTGTTCCATTCCTGCCACACCGCCGGTTGCGGACCAGTCTTCTCCTATTGCATCTACGTCTTCTCATTGGGGCCTCAACGATGTTTCACCTGATCGTCGCTCGTCTTCTGCATCTTCTGCCCCACCGGACGTCAACCCTTCACACACTGGTGTATAACGTTTGAGGATAAGATGGCAGCTCAGATTGCTCTCGTTCCTAAGATGCCCGAGCCTACAAGTTCTGTCTCTACTTCTTCTCATTCTAGACGCAAGCGTGTGTCAGCAGCCTCTTCTGTCGTTTCGTCCGACGTCAACTCGTACTTCCTGTGCTCCGTCTCTGGGATGGGTGTTCGTATTTATTAATTACGATCGTCAACTTGAGGACAAAGACAAGTTAAAGAAACATACATTCTCGTTTTACAAACTCCACGATGGTATTCTCCCAGACAAGCCTCCTATACCGGACCGCGATTTGGATCTAGTATTGAGGTCTTCCAAGAAACTCTCCCTTAGCCTCTCCTTCAAGGAAGTTGATCGTCTTCAGGAGATGTTTCTCACCATTCAGCATATTAGGTCATACACCGACTGGTTCCTGCCCGCCACAGGAAACCTCGCATTCGATCCTGCCATCCGTCAGCCTGATGGGTCGATTCTTCTGTCTCCCGGTCATCACACCTACTTACGGGGTTTTCTTGACACGCTGAACAAGACTAAGTTTGATGTCATCGAGGCTGGCACCTATTCTTATGCTTCTCTCCTTCAGTCTCGGCGCAAAGCATTTCTGCGCTACTCCCAGGCCGAGATTCCGGTTTCAGCTAAAACCCAACTGTTGCACCGTCGTTGACTTTTAAGTTCGTGTTCAACAACGCAATTGAGTCTGTCATGCATGGTATTCACGACGAGAGGACGTCAAGACTCCTTTCTGCAGCGACTCGGCATCCAGCTAATGCTTCGTCTTCGTTTGGCCAGAGGAAGAACCGGGATCAGGTTCACAAGACTACCCAGCGCCGGGACAATCTCCCTGGTAGTATTCGTCCCTTCGACAAGTCTTCTCATTCCCGTGGCTGGCGCATCACACATGGGAGATCTTCTAGAGGTAGAGGTGCCTCCAACAAGTGACTGCCTGCATTCCATCTCCCATCCTCATGTCATAGACTTTCATCTGCCCGCCTTCCGTCCTTTCAATCATCTTGTCGGCGGCGGCCATTTGCAGCACTCCTGGGATAATTGGCAGCTCAGTACAGACGACACCTGGGTTCTAGAGACATTAAGAAATGGATTCCTCTTCAACTTCCATTCCAGTCCCAGCCCAGGCTCATCTCCCGACCTCGTCCATCACACCTGCCAGTTCCCTCAGGACACGTTCAGATGCTTCTTTCATCTGTCACCAAGCTCATCACCAAGGGTGCGTCGGACAGCGTCGGTTTCTACAGCCATGTCTTCCTAGTTCTGAAGAAGGATTCCGACCAAATGCGTATGATCATTGACCTGAGACGGCTCAACAAACTTCACTTGTCACCACCTCCTCATTTCAAAATGACGTCGGTTTCATCGATCCGGGCCCATGTACATCACCGGGATTGGCTGGCCTGCAGGACACAGATCTCCATATACCTATTCATCCTCGTCATCGCCGTTTCCTTTACCATCGCCGGGCGTCGATTCGAGTGGCAAGTCCTCACGTTCGGAGTCAACATCGCCCCATGGCTCTTCACCCGCATCATCTCACCAGTCATGGCGTTCCTCCATCTACGGGGCATTCACATCGAGGTATACATAGACGACATCCTCATTTGGGCGGCGGACGAGTCTCTACTCAATGCCCTGATCTGGTTCACCTTGCTCATCCTTCTACATATCGGGTTCATTCCTCACCCTCAAAAGTCAGATTTGGTACCGGCACAACTTCATCACTACATTGGGGCAGTCTTCGACACGGTCCATCAGCTGGTACGACCCCCGGTAGACCAAACTTCAGACGTTGGTGCTAAAGTTCTTGTCATCACCTACACAGCCCCTTCATCTCTGGCAAAGTCTTCTAAGTCTTCTCACATCCACCCAGGACCTTACTCACTATGGGCGTCTCCAGGGTCGGCCACTGCAGTACCATCTTCATCCATACCTTCAGAGGTCATCCTTCAATTCTCAAATTCCTGTGTTGACGTCTCTACATCCACATCTGATTTGGTGGCAGTCCCGTCACAATGTCATACGGGGTCCTTTACTGTCTCCGGCTCCAGATCACCATCTCTACACCGATGCTTCCGAGATGGGTTGGGGAGCCCATCTAGATGACCTAGAGGTGTCCAGCAGATGGTCGACGTCGGATGCCAGACTTCATATCAACCTTCTGGAGATGAAAGCAGTCATCTTAGCAGTCCAGCATTGGAGCTCTCTTCTGGTGAATTCGTCCCTTCTCATCGCAACGGACAACTCGACCGTCATTGCTCACATCAACAAGATGGGTACCACCCGATCCTACTCAACATTTCATCTGGTTTGGACCCTCCTTGACTGGGCTCTACAACATCACTGCCATCTCACCGCTCGCCATGTTTCGGGTCGGCTCAATGTCCTAGCAGATCGCCTTTCTCGTCCCGACACCGTTCTTCAGACCGAATGGCAACTTCACCCGGAGATCTTCCAACGCATCACCAGCATCTGGGAGCCTCCCTTGATCGACCTGTTTGCGACGAGGAACAATGCACAGCTCTCTCTCTTCGTCAGCCCGATTTTGGACCCTCTACTCTAGCCTTCGCCATCGACGCCCTATCGATCAGCTGGGACAACTTCCTTGCATATGCCTACCCTCCCATTGCCCTGCTTCAGGAAGTTGTAATAAAGATTGCCCAGCATGACTGCGTCATCCTTCTCGTCGTCCCATGGTGGCCTCGCCGACCGTGGTTCCCGGCTCTGGTTCCTCTTCTCATCGCCTCACCACGCCACCTACCAGCTTGGCCCAGCCTGTTGCATCAATTTACACGTCTGCAGACTCACAGACCAAGGATTTTCCGCAGAAGTTGCAGAGACGATGGTTTCAGCCAACCAATCTTCCACATCACAATCTAAGTGGACATACTTCGTCTCTTGGTGTTGAGGCCGAGGCATCAATCCCGACGCTGCCTCTCTTCTCATAGTAGCGGACTTCCTCCTTCACCTACACCAAGATAGTTTCAAATCAGCACCATTGAGGGGTACCGGTCAGCTTTAGCCAGGGTTCTGTGTCTATCGACGGGCATTGACATTAGCCTGGATGACAACATCTCTGCTCTCCTACGAGCCTTCGCCTTACAGTCTTGCCGTACCCGACAACTGCTACCGAAGTGGGATATTGGGGTGGTTCTTAGCGCTCTTCTTCGACCACCCTTCAAACCTCTACAGTCAGCCTCTATAAAAGATATTACCTACAAGACTGCCTTCCTAACGGCCTTCGCCTTGGCTTCTATAGTATCCGAGCTTCACGTCCTGGAGAGGAAGTCGATGACTTGGACGGCAGATTGGTCCCGCATCTCTTTCCGACCTACTCCAGAGTTCATCGCCAAAAATGAGGCTGTACCCCAAGGTCCTTGTGCTCAACGTCTGTATTCTATCCCAGCATTAACAGACTTCGTTCATGCCCTTGATGAGGACATCCTGTTATGTCCAGTATGAGCAATACGTCACTACCTCACCCGTACTGACTCAGTTCGGGGGTCTCGTCGACTGTTGTTTCTTTCTCTTCATCCAGCTGCAACTTGTGACATCACCAAGAACACGGTGACCTCTTGGTTGAAGAAGACCATTAAGTGGACATATCAACTCGCCCTTGACGCTTCCCCACTTCTGGCCTCAGCATCTTCCCATGAAATACGTGCCATCGCTACATCATGGCCATTATGGAAGAACTTATCCATGGATGACATTGTCCAATCCTGTGCTTGGAGGGACTTTTACCGACTACTATCTGAGAGACATGTCAGTACAAACAGATAGAGTGACCATGCTAGGGCTGCTGGTAGCCGCCCAGCATGTGGTCCGTTAGTTTCCAAAAAACGGAGGGGGGGGGGGGTAGCACCGATCGACACAGCCAGCCAGCCAGCCAGCCAGCTAACAAGAACTGACACATCGAGTACTATTTAGGTACATCCGTTTCGGAGACTAAAGATATTCAGAGAGACGTGTGAGACGGCGATAACAGTATGATCAGCTGGTACCCTAGTATTCGGGTTCAGAAGCTCTGGTATGTACATGACCCTTCTTACCGTCTCACTAGTTTTTACTCTCTGAGTTCCCTAAGCTTCTATAGGACACGGGAATCCTGTTATGAGCTAAAAAATGTACCGCATCCACGATCTCTGCATGAACTCAGGAACTACAACAAGGCAGAGGTCCCTACCTCCATGTGTTGGCAGTATGGCATAGCAATAGCAGGTGTAGATTTGAGCAATAAATATTAAACATTTATAAACAATGTTGGTATTTATTATCAAATCTGCTATTACTTTGATTGCCCAGCCCATCCTTCCCTCACTCTACGGCCTTGTACAAAACACACCTATAGGCTGCAGTAGAAAAAGAGGACGACTTCATGGGTTGCATGCGCAGCGTGAACCAGCTGAGCTCCATAAGGGGAGGTAACTTTTATTCTGCAAAGGATCTCCTAAAGGCGGAAATAAGGCATAGCAATAGCAGGTTTGATTTGATAATAAATACCAACATTGTTTATAAATGTTTAATTATTATGTCAAAAGCTTCCACTGACTGCTGTCAGATAGAATGAAGATCTGTAATTCATAAATTCATAGCCAAGGCCATGTTGAATCAGGGCATAGCATTATCTTACTGCAAGAGTGAACACACATGAATGTACATGAATGTACCACTTTTCCGAACTGTCAGACATTCAGCAGGTTATGCCAGACTTTAATTTCAACCTCATACATTTCTGTACGCTCAAATCTTAACACACTAGTGAAGCACCTAAGACATTTTAAACCCCCCCCCCCTCCCCTCCTATGTGCCCTAACCAGTATCTCCTAAACTAAGCATCAGCATACTCTATAATGCCACATATTCTGAAAGCTTTTATCATAGCACACTCGTCATGCTCGTAGGAAACATCCCCCAATCCTTCCACTTCTATGCCCCCCACCCTTATCCCTGTCCACCCCATAACCCCATATATTCTGAAACTGTAAGAAACAAAATAATATAAAGCATCTGGTAACCCAGGAAATGGGTATACCCCACCCTTTATTTCCTAACCTACATGTATGTGTTGCCTATCCTCAGCCCATATCCCTAATTCTGTCACCTTACATCACTACAACTCGCCAAGCCACAAATCTGTCCAGCGTTACTGTTACCATGCTCGACACAATGCCCAAATTCAAACCATTGGGGTTCTCAGAATTCTTGTTTATCTTAGCTATCTTTCTTTGTTGTTTGCAGTGATATGTGTTGTTTTATTTCCAGGTAATTGCAGAATACTGTGCTTCAGGAGCACACGTGACGTCGGAAGAGAAGTTATGGGCTAAGTTTGATAAGAAAATCAAGAAGAATCCCAATTTGAGAGTTTTGAAAGACAGAGTGAAACTTGTTATGAAGACATGATGGCACCATTGTGATGGTGTGCTCAAAATCTGGTTACAATGGACATAACGTGATGTTACTGATACTGATGAAAGCATGGGTATATAATTTGGATAGTCTGTCGTGTCAGAATACACAAACTTACATCACAGAATAAGAGGCAGCAGTCCACATTTATATTGCCTGTACAAGTCCAAATCTGATGGTCGTAATACAGAATCATCACATGACAGAATTGCCCATATACCAAGAATATATTTAACACACTATCATAATAAGTTTGGTGGACACCCACCATCCAGGAAAAATCTGATCACATAATAAATTTCTGAAGGTCATGACTTTCTTGCTTACTGTTAAAAACTTTTCATAGGTTTATCATGAACTGTAAATTATCCTAATGAAATCACAGTGAGACAGTGAACGTGTAATAATTCAAATCCTTGTCTGTTACTTGAATTGAGGAAATGAATTAATTCTCTTATGTTGGACTAATTTATAGACGTACCCATTCCCAAGTGATTTCATATCTCCACAGTGATAGGCAGCCTAAACGTTAATTTGCGGACTAAAAAACTCTCTTTATCTCAGCCAAGTATATGAACCAATCAGCACATAGGTTGCAGATAATAAAGAAAATCTGGAATAGGAGCTGTCCGTCCGCCACTTGGTCAATCAGTTTGTGTGTGTCGCAAAGCCGCTTCAGATATGGCTGTTTAAATGAAGGTCAGTTCATATCATGAATGTGTAATGTTTTTGGCATAAGTTCTCCGACATTAGCACATGTGTTTAACTGGTTGACCATGGTCAGTGAAAGGTAGACCATGGCTTTCGCGATAAAACCAGAATGGACTAGTTTCCTCACTTCACTATTTGTGAACTTGAGCAATGGAGGATTATATTTGTGTAACATGCTATTTCATCAACCCACTGTGACTGATATATATGCTATCTCATCATCTGTGACTATCTCCTTTTCGTCTCCACAGCCCACTGTGACTGATATTCCATTGTATTCATGGGAAGGAGTTGCCAGATATACATTTTATTGTTCAATTCTTTCAGGTGCAAATACAAATTTTATGTTTAAGTGGTTCATTGTGTTGTTTCTCTTGTTCCTTGTGAATTCTTGCACTGACTGGCATACTTCAATCCCTTTCCAGCCATTTAGAACATGTTGAAATATCAAATGTAGAACATAAATGATATTATTACCTACAAACTCTGAGCTTCTCCACAAAAACGCAATTTAATACAGAATTTTATTTCATATGACATTATTTTGCATGACACATTGGGACCCAGTATGATCCACCTCTTTCCAAATGCACCCGTGCACACCTCTGACATGTCTGAAAATACCGTTTCTCCACTACTACTCCAGCGTGGACCTACAGCAGTCGAGAGCCTGTAAGCAATGAGAGCTCATTCACCCCTACATGCTCACCCATAGGGGCTAGCACATAAGTATCTTGGAAGGAATGTCCTGAGTGCGCATCCAGGTAACTTGTGCTTTTTACCCCTCGGCTATTGTCGTCATTTACGTCCGTCCGTCCATCACACCTTTCTCGTTACGAAGATATCTTTAGAATGACTTAACCTAGGCACACCAAACATGCAGTGCACATCCATATGCTCGTGACCCAGAACCCTGTTGAATCTGGATCCGATTGGTTGGAAACTTTGGTGGCCAGCTTTAATTTATGCGAAACCATCACAGCTTTCTCGTTACCAAGATATCTTTAGAACGACAACCCCAGGCACACCAAACTTGGTGTACGCAAACCATACAGCATCGATGTATGAAGACTTGCAATGAATAATCACATCAGTTCCTCGGAGTGGCGGGAAGGCTGAGCGGCCATCTTTAATTTATGCGAAATCATTAATGATCTCTAGCTCTGATACCGATCAAGTGCTCGATGTAAAATTTGGTTTACATCATCGATGCATCTAGAGACTTGCGATGAATGACACATCTGGTTTCTCTGATTGGGCAGAAATCTTGGCGGCCATCTTTAATTTATGCGAAATCATTAATGATCTCTAGCTCTGATACCGTTCAAATGCTCGATGTAAAATTTGGTATACATCATCGATACATCAAGAGACTTATGTAATGAATACCGTTTCTCTGATTGGAGGGAAACCTTAGGGGTCATTTCTAATTGCAAAATTTTTGATAATCTGTATATTTGTTGTTCCTGACATCTTGGTTCAAATTGAATACATTATGAATGGCTGGCACCCAGAGCGGAAGGGTTCGTATCTACTACTGATGACGTCACAGTCCGTTGGTACTGGGCACTGCCCTATCGTATAGACCAGTGTATGAGCTTTAAGAGAAAACCACATATGTCTAATTTCTGTCAAACCACCTCTCCCTGGACCTCCCATACTTCAAAGCAAAACACCAGGTTTCACAATATTTTTTTATTTCCATAAATAAGTGAGAATACATATGATATGAATGAAGGGTACACCGATCAATGAAGACTGGGTCAACCGATATGGACAAAATATCAGATCTACTCTGCTTTTAAAGCTACCAAACTAACTATATGTAACTATAAAACCATGAACCTCATACATTAATTCAAATTAAACAAGATATAATGCTGAAGTTTAGCAGTTCACCTTGATCTAGACAAAAAAAAATCGTATTTAGGTGCAGGCTCTGCAATAATGATGAAGCTACAATTGTTTTGGAATGTTACACTAAAAACAAAATGAATGTACAAATAAACAATATGAAATACAGTAATCTCTCTAACAATTCAATCGCCCTGTCAAAATTTAATCACCCCCATCTTTGGGGATAATAATCAATCAGCTCTTAATAAATTTAAGTGAGTGAATAGAATTTAACATCGCTTTCAACAATATTTCAGCTATATCACGACGAACCAACTAAGCACCACCCAGCCCAGTTGTGTTCCTGCTACTTCAAAGAAGAAATCTTTGAAGCAGCATGGAACCAGACACCCTCCATCCACCCTATAAAACACTTGAGGACAGCGCACAAGACACAGATAGGACGCTTATATGGTGCAATAAAGAAAAGTGATATTACAGTGCTAGACATCACATTATGAAGTTCCTGTTGCTTCTCGGCAAATTGCATTGAAGCAACAGGAACCTGAACCCACCCAACCATGCGATCACCCTCTAATAATACGAAGCTGCGCATCAAAAAACCCCTCGGCTCTGGGTACATTCATAATGTATTCAATTTGAACCAAGATGTCAGGAACACCAAGCAGTCAAGTCACAAATATGCAGATTATCAAAAATTTTGCAATTAGAAATGACCCCTAAGATTTCCGTCCAATCAGAGAAACCGGTATTCATTACATAAATTTCTTGATGCATCAATGATGAATACCAAATTTTACATCGAGCATTTGAACGGTATCAGAGATAGAGATCATTAATGATTTTGCATAAATTAAAGATGGCCACCCTTCCTTCCCGCCACTCAGAGGAACTGATGTGGTTATTCATTGAAATTTCTCTTGATACATTGATGCTGTATACCAAGTTTCGTATAGAACACTGAAATGGTATCCGAGATATACATCATTAAAGATTTTGCATAAATTAAAGATGGCCACCAAGGTTTCCGCCCAATCAGAGAAACCAGAACTGTCATTTGTCGTAAGTCTCTTGATGCATCGATGATGTATACCAAATTTTACATCGTGCACTTAAACGGTATCAGAGAACGAGATCATTAATGATTTTGCATAAATTAAAGATGGCCGACCATCCATCAGTTCCTCTGAGTGGGGACTCAGAGGAACTGATGTGGTTATTCATTGCAAGTCAGTTGATACATGTACATCGATGCTGTATACCAAGTTTGGTTTTGAACATTTAAATTGGATCAGAGATATATATCATTAAAGTTTTTGCATAAATTAAAGATGGCCGCCAAAGTTTTCGGTCAATCAGGTCCCGATTCAAAGTATCTGGATGTATCGATGATGTATACCAACTTTCATATAAAATAACTGAATGATAACAGAGATATGTATCATTATCGATTTTGCATAAATTAAAGATGGCCTCCAGGATTTCCAGCTACTCAGAAAAGCCGGTTTGGTAATTTATTGAAAGTTGCTTGATGTATCGATGATGTATACCAACTTTCGTATTGAACAGTTGAATGGTTTCCGAGATATGGATCATTATCCATTTCGCATAAAATTAAAGATGGCCGCCAAAGTTTTCACCCAATCAGGTCCCAATTAAATAGGCTTCTGGTCCTTGACTAGGTAAATAAGCATACCAAATTTGGAATTCTTCAGTGTAACCGTTCTCCGGCTATCTCGCTCACGTACAGACGTACGGACGTACGGACAGACGGACGTACAAGACGACGACAATACCCCATGGCCAAAATTGGCCGAGGGGTAAAAATCAGTGAAATGACAAAGAAATAATTGATAACATGTATATGCATGATTTTGAACCAATTTGGCAACTTCCTGTTCTAATATATTTGATCACCCCAATATTTCATGGTGGGAAATTGAACTTCCTGTGCTTGAAATTATTAGAGGACATTCCATAAAACAAATTCGATGTAGGCCGACTCTATAATGATAAGAGATGGGTGTTTATAGTGTATTCTAACATGCTCGATGTTATAGCTGTGCGCTGATTGGTCCAGACCTCAAAACATACGGAGATTATCACACGATAAACTTCATTTGTTTGTTGTGATCTGTCACATTCACGAGCCGAACTGGTGACGTCTAATTCTTGTGACGCAATGCCACAAAGTTGAGCGACGATTGGTTCATTCACTGCGCAATGGGCGGAGTTCACACAGCTGCAGCTCATGAACGAACAGCACGCGCGAGCATGGCCAGCAAACCAGTCACGAAATTCTCGCATCAAAACGGGACAAGTTTGCCATTCCGCTTATGAAATGAGGAAATATTTATCATTGTGCATGTTAGAATGGAGTTAATGACCTTCTTAGTGAATATTATCGTGTAATAATTTTTCGATGTTTAGTTTTAGATCTCATCAAAAAATCGGTTTTTTGATTGACGGTCTAAAACAAAACATCGAAAAATTATTACACGATAATATTCACTAAGGCGGTCATTAACTCCTAAATTCGATGTAGGCCGACTCTATAATGATAAGAGATGGGTGTTTATAGTATTTTTCAATATGTAAAGTCACAACTCGTGTCAATATGGAGTGTTTCACCACTCAAAACTTTGTCATGCCAATTTTGCCTGTGCTCAGCAACCCTTATAACTTTCATGTAAGGGTGCAGGAAATCCTTTCATTATTAAGTCACCCTATTAAAATTCAATCAACCTCATTCTAATAAATGTGATCACCCTATAAAACCATTACATTAACCAAGTAAGGCCATGCATAATAATGCACTATGATCATGATTTTGGGTCATTTTGTCTACTTCTAGTAAATTTGATCATCAAAATTGCACATGGGTGAAAATACCCTATATTTCACACTGAACACATCTAAACCAGAACGGGCTTTGGTCCACAACAACCTGAATAACCAAGGAGTATTGTGTACAAAAGTTGCTGTTGCTCTGTTCGATCTTCATATGTTCACAGTGAGAAAACAGAAGATGTTTTCATCATAAAATCAATGATTTTATATCAATGCACAAATTCACGGCCATGATATTCCAGAATCTAAGACCCGATGCCTTGCAATTATTCTGAGTAAACAACATACTGCTGTACATCGAACAGTTTCTTTCATACATGTAAGTTGACATTTCATTTTTGACAATTCAACCACACCTCATGGGGGACCAAATTCTCTCTAAAATGCGCAAGGTCCTTGGATCACCCAATTTTTAGGTGGGGAAATTAGATTTACAGCTTTTGCAGGATAACGTAGTAAATGCAATAATTCATTAAAACATCAGATTTTGCATCAAATTTGGTCAGTCACTGTTAATACAAATTAGGAGAATCTACATAGGTATGATACTACGTGTATTTCTGTATCATTTAGTGAACTTTCTATTCTACTAAATTTGATCATCCAATGTGGGTGAACAAATGCACTTCCTGTGATTAAATTATTAGAGCATTTACCTTTTTATTTATGTTAAGGCCATCAGACAATAGCATGCGATAAAATATATCGGGCAAGATGCAATATGTAATGGTTAAATATTGTTGAATATAAATTTTATATTAAGCAAGCAACATGTAGATATACATGAAAGAGACTCTCCAGCAAAATCTACAAATTATAGTTTTAACAAAGGTAATAAAATTGACCATTTTCGAATTTCATTGGAGATGAACTAAAGAGATTATCATACACAGGTTAATGTACAATGATATTACAGAGACTACGCTAAGTTTATGTACAATTTGGGTTTGTTGGGTACTTGATGGAGATTGATATTTTATTAGAAAACACTCCATTAATATTACAGAGACTAGGCTAATTTATGTACAAATTGGATTCATTCTGTGCTTCTGGTGATTTATATTTCATTTGAAACTCTTTCTATACACCATGCCTCAAGTTTTACAATTTGCATTTGTTTCTCCACCATTAGGGAGTTTACATTTCACTTGAAAACATTCTCGTACACCTTGGACTACCATTTATACCATATCTCAACTACGATAAATTCAATCAATCTATTAAGTTCACTCACCCCCAAATTTTGTGGACAAGAATCACTCGGTCATTCCAAGAAATTTGATCACCATCAAAAATCATTGAAATAATAGATAATAATGAAGAAATGATTATTTGTTGACTTTGATCACCCGCTGATTTCTGGTTGACAATTTCACTTCCTGTGATTGAATTATTAGAGGATTTATGACCATTTTACCATAAACTATAGTACGTATAATCTACTACACTAGTTTATGTACAATTTGTGTCCGGGTTTGTACATATGGAGATTTATATTCCATTTGAAAAGAATCCATGTAAACATACCATATCCCAACCATCCTTTCACCTTTAACTATATATGTATACTCAATTACAATGAGATTATGTACAATTTTTGTGGTTTCAATCCATTTTACCTCATTCTATTACTTACACCATGTTTATGTACAAGTTGCGTCCGTTTTGGTACATACATGTATGGAGATTTATATCTCATTAGATTCACTCCATGTAAACACACTCCTTTCACCTTTAAAGGTTCTACTGAATGGTCCCTACACTCCAGAATTTTTGATGCTAAATTGTTGTAAGAGTTTCTACGTAACATTTCATAACGGTTTAACAAAATGAACTTGAAACTCCCCATTAACATTCCTGTTTGGAAAAGGAGAAGGCCGTGACCTGCGGACACATGACGTCAAAGTCTGATTATGCTCATTCGCAGCAAGCAATCCCAGTGAATGTTTCTAGGCGGCATTTCCATTGTAACGCCAAGAACGTCACAAACAAAAAACGTAGTGCCTTTGTTGACGTCATGATGTTGTCGTCCCACTCAATTGTTGTGCAACGTACGTCACAATAGGATGTCCGACGCAAGCAGCTTGTGGATATTGTATGACATGATTATAATCAGACTTCTGTCATGGATCAGAAGTTACGGTATTTGGTGGAACCTTTAAACTATCATATCCCAGCTAACCTTACACCTTAAACTATACCACCATGACCACGTACACTCAATTACACAAGTTTATGTACAATTCAGATCCGATTTGGTACATATGGAGATTTATGTCATTAGAAATCACTCGTGTAAACTCTCTCCTTTCACTCACCAACATATCCTATCCTTTGGCCTTAAATTATATCATGTATACTCAATTACACCAATTTTATGTACAATTTGGTGCATATGGAGATTTATATTTCTGTTGAAAACACTCCATGTAAACACTCTCCTTTCACTAGTACTCCTGTACTAAGATAGCTCGCCTCAAACTAGACCATGTTTACTCAACTACACTATGTTTATGTACAATTTGCGTCCGATTTGGTACATATGGAGATTTATATTTCTGTTGCAAACACTCCATGTAAACACTCTCCTTTCACTCTAGTAGCTCAATTATCCTTGTACAAGTTTATGTACAATTTGTGCTGTTTGCTACTCTTTTTCACCTTACTCAACTACACTAAAATTTTATGTACAACATATATCTGTTATTGGGCCAATATGGAGATTTATAGTTCATTTGAATACACTCCACGAAAACACTCTCCTTTTACCTTAAACTATCTTGAAACCATATATTATCAGCTATCCTTTCAACTACTCACTAATTTTATGTACAATTTGCGTCCGTTATGGTACATATGGAGATTTATATTCTATCTTGAAACACTCCATAAAACACTCTCCTTTCACTCTTAAACTACCATATCTCAGCTAACCTTCCACCCTAATTCTATGTACAATTTGCGTCCGTTTTGGTACATGTGGAGATAAATATTTCATTAGAAATCACTCCATGTAAACACTCTCCTTTCACTTAAACTATCATATTTCAGCTATCCTTTCACCCTAGTGCAATGTATACTCAAACACACTAATTTTATGTACAATTTGCATCCGTTTTGGTACAAAATTCAAAATTTAATTTGAAAAACACTCCATGTAATCGAACAATATGTACAATTTCCGGCCGTTTTGGTACATATGGAGATTTATATTCCATCTGAAAATACTCCTGTAAACACTCCACTCTCACCTCAAAATACCATATCTCAACCATCCTTTCACTCTATAGTATCATGTATACCCAACTACACTAAGTCTATGTATATTTTTTTTATCAGTTTTGGTGCAAATGGAGATTTACATTTCATTTGAAAACACTCCACTTAAGGTAACGTATAGCATAATTATACAATGAATACTCCACTACACAAGTTATTTACTATTTGGATCCAGTTTGTAACATATGGAGATTTATATTTCATTAGAAAACACTCCATGTAAACACTCTCCTCTCACTCTTAAACTGCCATATCTCAACTATCCTTAAACTATACCACGTATATATGTAACTACACTAAGTTTATGTACAATTGTCAGCAGATTGTGTGCTATGGAGATTTATATTTCATTTGAAAACACTCCATGTAAAAACACTCTCCTTTCATCCTAAAGAAGAACTTGCCTGAACGTTGTTTCCCGCTCTACATTTCCTCCTTGATAATGCATTGTGAATCGAGATGTTTACGGGAATAATTCTTTCATATCGGAGATGGAGTGATTTTACTTTGAGTTAACCAACTACAGGGTGCTGCCATTAGATACATCAGAGTTGAGGAAGAATTCCTTTTATGTTGGAGAAGGAGTTATTTTACTTCGAGTTAACCAACTATAAGGTGCCGCCATTACATACGTCCCGAGTTGAGGAAGAATGACATCTGAGTTGAGCGAAACTAAGGGTAGCATCATGTGATGCAATAGCATGCAATAACAATGTCACTGCCTTAGCCTTGCTTTCATGTACAACTATGGTGGTTCCAAAATATAATCCAGCATCCCAAATTATAATGAATAGATCATTTCCATGAAACACCTCATTTCACAGAGCATTTATATTGTGCAAATTCATGCAGAAATATGACATTGAGGTGAGTTCTCCTTTAAACTACATCTACCATGTATCTCCAATATCCTTTCACACAACTACACTAAGATTATTTACAGTTTTCATCTGTTTTGGCGCATATGAAGATTTATATTTCACCTGAAAACACTCCATGTAATGAACTATAACTCTACCGTAACCATGTGTATATACAGTGACCATATAAAGCTGGTCGGTTCATAACTAGATATAAATGTGGGGTGAATATTCATATAATTCCCAGGAAGTACAATTTCCCACTGACAGTAAATCCTCTAATAATTCAATCACAAGAAGTGAAATTACACAGTCAAATTTAGTAGCACAGAAATTGATATTGTACATTTTGGAGGATTTTTTTAACTGCACGTAATTTCTTTTATCTCCTGACATAAAATTTGAAGGGTTAACACAATTTAATGATTCAGAGAGGCTGATCTTAATTTGACCTGGAATTTGGAGGGGTTAATGTTAATAAAGCAACAGAATCATAAGAACAGAGATAATCGTACAATTGTCATGCATTTTATATACAAATACAAGTCAATAGTGCTAAAGACAACACAAATGCAAGACACTTGGCATAATCAAGTTTACAGATAATCCATTGGTTCTGTCAACTATTGGTGGTGAGAGAGGACATGATATATGTTGTCTTTTTGTAATACACACAACGACATACATGCACATTATATGTCGAGCATAATGTTATGGTGAAAAGTACATAATAGCTAGCACAAGATGTTGTTAGTCTATGAAGTTAATGTCTTGTCTCTCAGGTTCTGCTGCATGGACATTTTCCTTATCATTTTTTATTATTCCTATTTTTGAAAAATGAAAATATTGTCACCACATCCACGATTTATATCCCTTTTTTTCATTTGATGTGTTCATCTATTCTTTTAAAACTGAAACTGCTCCCATACCTTGGTTTCGAAGCAAATAAAAAAAATAAAAGAAATATGCCTGCATCAGTGATAAATAATAAATGAACTGCCAGACTGCATCATTTTGAAATAATGAGCCCCTGAGAAACAATGAATTAACTTTATATGGCCTTATATTAAAATTAAAGATAAAGTTTTGAATAATTAGGGTGATGATTTGTGTATAATATGTTGACATCATTATAAAATTTTCAAAAGAGACCTGTACTTTGGAAAAAAGAGATATATATAGTTCTTAAACATATGACAGGCATAAATATATTGCATGCAAAATAACAGAAAAATATGAAGGCACTGCAACATTAAAGCTAGCACGAATTATGAGTGAGTGAATATGATTTAACGTCACTTTCAACTGTATTTCAGTCATGACGTTTAGGTCGTATTCTTTTTCACACCTCTGTCTGAGGTGCTGAGGCCGATTCTAACCATGACCTGGGGTATGCTGCATGACATCCCAGGTCAACCCCGGGAGTCCCACGTGGGCACAAATTATGAAACAATGAATTGCTTTAAGTTTGATAAAAACATATGCCTCAAAACATACTGCTCTTTTCTTTTTCCCAGGATGAAATAGAACAGAAGTATTGGCTTCAATATACGACCATTTGCACAATTAACACGGAGTGTAACAACAAGATTTCTCGCAAACAGCATTGCCTTGATTGGGAATTGATCAGTGGCCCTTCTCCATATCAACAGGGAGTTCCTCTCCATGTCAAGGATTTCTCAGGAGGACACCATGCACAATATAGAACTGGAGAGATTACATCTCACAAAGAATATATTTGCCAGGACTTGGTGGTATACGTGACATTTGGTCACATTTCACAGCCCTCAACATGCTGAATTGGAGTTATAATACCGAATCAAGATTCTCAAGTAATTTCTGATTTTCGGGCCGAGTGACCTTGATCTTTGACCTCCTGACCTCTACTTTGGTACTCTCCCTAATGTAACCATTCATGGAAATATGCAATTCACACTGACATCATTTTTGGGCGAAACTGACCTTGATCTCAGTTTTGGTATGCATTACATCCTCCTCAATTGTCACATATACGATTCTGGATTACACATTCACACTGAATTATCACCTGTTGTTATATCACTGTTAATTTCTTGTTCTTACACCAAGTTCATTTCTATTCATGCACTCCAATCTGCCCGTGGTTTATCACAGCAAAAGTTGTCTTTGAAATAGAGTTATGCATCAACAGACACCAGATGACCTTGACTGTCAAATCAATTTGAATTAAAGCCAAAATGTGTCAATAAGGGGTGGGTTATTGATCTATCATGTGATTCATACCTCCATATATAAGGGGAAATAACCCAGATGCTGAAGGATGACGTGTGCTGGTTTTGATTGATGAATTGTACACTCAGATTCTGAAGATAAACGATGGGCTGATATACCAAGGCAAGTTTAGAGTGTATACAGAGAAATGACATGGTGCATGAAGATATGTTAATTTATACCATGTTAAATATTTTAATCCAGCTCTGTAAATTCGCTAAGCGCTTTGACAGGTTCTATCTTCTTCTTGCGTGCGCTCTTGCGCACTTTAGCGTGCCTCTCGTCTGGGTCTTCTCGTCGCACCAATGGTTTCTTCTCCGGAGCCTTCATTTTCCACAGCACAACTGGGGTCTGAAAAAGAACAAACATGCGTGATCATTGAAGATGACATCGAATAATAAAACCGGATATCCCATATTTTGCAAAATCAGGACCACGGTCTCATGTGTACAACGTCCAGGACAGCCATAATATTTTCTCTGTAAAGTACAAAGCAGTGCTGAATGAATAATTAATTTATTGATTTGTTCTTGTCAAAATAATTTACAGAAGATTCAAGATTAATTTTTCATTTCTAACTTCTAAAATATACACTACTAATCTAATTTTAGTACGGTTCAGTCAGACCTGCCTAAAGTGCTAGATGTGTACTTGAGATATATGGTTAATATCTGGATTTAAGGGAGTAGAGGATGTTCATTTTCATGTGCTTATGGGGCTATAACAAAGTGATTTGTTGAAAATTTCACAAAAGGCTGATTTGCCTAGCAAAAGTTTCCAGACATCTCAAACTAGACTAAAAATGAACAAAAGACTGCTATCTGACACAAAAAACCATTTATGCACATTAGTGGCAGTTTGATAGAGGGATAGGCATGACCAAAAAGTTGGCAATTTAGATTCGACTGTTGGAGAGCAGATAGTGCTCATGAGGTGAGGATTATGCTTGTTGTACCCACCAAAATTCATCCGCATTGACTCTCAACAAGAAGGCAAACATGTAAATGCTTTATAGATGAACCTCCAAGAATTGTCCCCAACTTCACCCTGATTGCCCATCCTCACCCTGTCTTGAACAAAGGGCTGGAAAGCCCCCATTTATCTTTTATAAACATATTCCACAGGTATATGTGTTTAGTATTATACAGCAAAAGGGGAACATTTGACCTGAGGAAGTTTGATTTAATGAGCTTCAAGAAAGAAAAAAGGCAAATTTTCCTAGATGCACTATTCACTGATACACATATATATGACTGCCATTTTTTCATAATGAGTATGGTACAACCCCCCTTTTTTCTTCTTCAAACAGAGTGTCTTCCTTCGCATGTTTCAACAAGAGCCAAAATTGGCTTCAATATAAGCCTGCAAAACACTATCTCCCCAACAAAATTGTGGGTTTCAATGAGTTCCTGATTCTGGGGAAACAGTGGCCTTGACCTCAATTTTGATATTTGACCCATGTATCAATTACTCACACCACAAAAGTGTGATTTTTAATGATCTTCTAATTTGGGGTCACAGTGACCTTGACCTAAATTTTGGAATGTGACACATATGTGACTTACGGATTCCAGATTTTTAGATCACAGTAACCTTGACCTCAATTTTTGCATGTGACACACACTCTTCTCCCTAACAATAACATTCGCAAAAAAATTGCAATTTTCAATGATTACATGATTCTTAGGCTCCAGTGACATGACTTCTGACCTTGACCTTAATTTTGGTTTGTGACACACCATCTTCACCTAGTGTATACTCATGAAAAATGGTAACTTTAGACAGAAAGCTGTCACAGATATAGAACGGGCATGAATGGTTCAATAATTTCCTGATATTTAGGCCACAGTGACATTTAACCTCGACTTGAATTTTTGTACACAACACCTCATCTCCCCCTAATGTATCCTCTAACAAACAAAATAGTGTTTTTTATTGATTTCCTGATTGAAGTGTCCCAGTGACCTTGACCGTTGACCTTGATTTAGGTATGTGACACAGCATCTGGCCCTTATGTATCTATGGAAGATTTTTAATGATTTCATAATTTGCCTCCCCACCCCCTCCCCCTCAACAAAAACTGTTTACCTCGAACAGCCCTAATGAAAATGTACAAAAATAAATTTATCTTAATACTTGTAAAAAGCCAGCAGGATTCATATTTTGTAGTGTATTCTTACCTTCACACCAATGCTCTTCTGGTACTGTGGAGGTAAAAAATAAGTTTGTGTAGAGTCACAACAAGTTTAATTCGTGGTTATAGTTAGATTCAAACCTGTAATTGTGTTCAACATCATGTACAGACTTAATCAACATATATTATGCTAGGAAACTGGACAGACTATTTTTCTTTTTGAGAGTATGAATAGGGGTAAAATGGTAGACTTGCAAAACATTACGTGGATAATCAAATGTGAAGAAGATTGAACAGTTTACCTGATCCAAGGTCAGGGATAATGGAGAAGCAACAAAATATATGGTTGTAAATCCTCTAATAATTCAATCAAGTTTTCAATTAGTCATTCTAATAAATCTGATCACCCTCTAGATCAATCATTAAAATGATGAAGAAATGATGGATTATCTCAATGATTTTGGACAATTTCGTCAAATTTCTGTTCTGATAAATTTGATTACTCCCTGATTTCTCGGTCACATGGGTAAACCGAACAACCCCTAAATACATGGGTAAACCGAACAACCCCTAAATACAGACATTGTCCAGGGTCTCAATACTTAAATTTAAAGTACTTTTAACCCTGATAAACCAGAGCCCGGTCAAAACTCGACACTATAATCTGGTCCAAAGTATGGTCAGTATACACAGGTTTCACTGTACCTACCTTAGTGGATGCTACGTAACATGCTTTGACAGTCAGTACTACAGCATTCATCAGATTCTTAGCCGCCTGGATCAGAGACGTGGCACTGTCAAGCTGCGAGACAAAAAAAAACATCACTATCATCGAGCCTGGGTTTGAGAGGTTGAAAGCTGAGCCTAGAAATGAACCAGCGTTAACCCAGACAATTCAACCGACTTCTTGCCCCAAATGGCATCTAGCTTATTATCTCTAATGGCCTCTAGCTTATTACCCCCAAAATGACTTCCAGTTTATTACCCCAAAAGAACTTTCAGCTTATTACCCCAATAGGACTTCTAGCTTATTACCCCTAATGGCTTCTAGCTTATTACCCCAAAATGACTTTTAGCTTACTTCTCAAAACGACTTCTAGGTTATTACCCCAAAATTACTTCTAGCTTATTACCACAATGGCTTCTAGCTTATTACCACAATGGCTTCTAGCTTATTACCCCAAAATAACTTCTAGCTCATGATCCCAAAATGACTTCTAGATTATTAGCCCCAATGGCTTCTACATGTAGCTTCTTACCCCCAAATGACTTCTAGCTTATTACCCCAAATGACTTCTAGCTTATTACCCCAAATAGCTTCTAGCTTACTAGCCCAAAATGACTTGTGGCTTATTACCCCAGAAGGACTTCTAGCTTATTAACTCCCACTGGCTTCTAGCTTATCACCCCTAAGGCTTTTAGCTTATTACCCCTAATGGCTTCTAGCTTATTACCCCAAAATGACTTGTAGCTTATTACCCCAAATGGACTTCTACCCCAAAATGACATCTAGCTAATTACCCCAAAATGACTTCTAGCTTCTTACCCAAACTGACTTCTAGCTACTTACCCCAAAATGACTTGTAGCTTATTACCACAAATGACAACATCACTATCATCGAGCCTGGCTTTGATGGGTTGAAAGTTGATCCTAGAAGTGAACCAGCTTTAACCCAGACACTTCAAGCTCACCCTTTCCGCTTCTAGTTCACCAAATACGACTTCTAGCTCAACCCAAATGCTTCCAGTTTACCCCAAATAACTCGTAACTTTCCCCAAACAGTTCTTATAGTACCCCAAAATGACTTTCAGCTCAACACAAATGGCTTCTAGCTTATTATCTCAAAATGACTTCAAGCTTATCACCCCACAATGACTTCTAGCTTATTACATGTACACCAAATGGCTTCTAGCTTATTATCTCTAATGGCTTTTAGCTTATTACCCACAAAATGCAGGGGTTTTTCTAGACACTTTTTTCATCGTGGTAACCACGATGAAAAACAATTACAAATTGAGTTTTTGCAAAATTTTGTAAATTGAGTTTTATTGCCGAAAATTGAGTTTTCTAAAATTTTGAGAATTTACGCGCCGAAGGCGCGCGAAAAATTGAGTTTCTACGAAATAAATTGAGTTTCTGAGTAATCTAAACTGAGTTTCGTCGTCTGTTATCCCGTCCCCCTCCCCCAAAACCCCCGCGAGAAAGAAAAAAAAAAAACGTGTGACCAGCCACGCCACTCGAGTCGAGATAAGCACTCAGGATTTGTAACTGATGTGCAGACAGATAACTTGTGTACCTTTATTATTCAATCGTATAGCTCCGATAAGGACGTCTGGTCAACTGTTCTCATTTCAGTCGTATAGGTCCGATAAAGACATTGTCCTGAACGTTTCTCATTTCAAAGCAAATTGTTCGGCCACGTTTTCGACGATCGAACTAGTCCGCCATTTTGATATTTCAAAGTTACGTCCCCTTTTTAGTCCACTCGGGAACCACTGCTGTCATACTGCTGTGGCTTATGAGTCTGGTCTCCGAGACACAATGTCCGTCAATCTCCGGAACCAAGACAACGGGCAAGCATTTTCTCTCAGTCAACATTTCACTTGGATGCGTGTGACGTTGAAAGACGTTTCCCCAGAAACAAGGAACGAACAAAACAGACATTCCCCAAAATACAGCTGATGTACCATTTGGGAATAAATACACAAAGTGAGCAATGCAGATTGGTGTAAAAACAAAAGATCCACACTCTCTCCTGCGCAACTGTGGATCTACATGCGGGGGCATATGCTATAACATACAAAATATACGTTTTTATGAATAATTTTATTTCTGCCCGATGGAAATTTCTGAAACCCCAGTATGTTTTGTAAACAAGTCCCACACCACATACTACAAAATAGGGTGCATATTGAGTTTAATTTGCAATTTTTGGCCATTTATCTGCATTTACCAAGCAGCATTGGATTTTTTTCGTGAAATCCACAAAACTTCACAACCACCATTGTTTTATTTTTTACGTCTCTCATTAACATTTGTATTGCCATTTATTTCTTCATTTCTTTCCTGTCACTTACAAATACCCAGACACTTACAATACTCAACCACCAACTTTGTCAAGGATTGCTTAACTCATGGAAATGGACAAGGGACAATTTTTATTTCTTGACTATAAGTATAGATTTTTTAAACTAAAGTAAGCTATTTGTAGGGAAAATATTTTCACCTTTGACCTATCACAATCCAGAGCTAAAGTACTCTCCCCCACCCCCAAAATAATCGACCAAATAGAACTTCCCGAGATAACTTGGATTTTAAAACTCTCTTGTTTTATTCGCGCTCATTTTTTAATTAAATGAAGCTATCTCTGAGGGAAGTATTTCTACTTAACATCTTTAGCCAAAATATAATCGGTCAATCACAGTTGGATAGCAAACAAACTTGTATGCAGCTATGTATGACACGCAACTTTGCTTGATGAGCTTCATAACATTACTGACACGATGAAAAATTGTCGCGAATTTATTTATTGTAAGTGTCCTACTAAAAAGATAAAAAAATTGAGTTTCCAGACTGCATGCGATGAAAAACCCGAAAAAATTGAGTTTTGTTGTTTATTTTGCGCGCCGTAGGCGCGCCGAAAAATTGAGTTTTTCATCTTTTTGAAATTGAGTTATATAAAGGAAAAGTGTCTAAAATAACCCCTGAAAATGATTTCTAGCTTGTTACCCCAAAATGACTTTCAGCTTATTACCTCAAAATGACTTTCAGCTTATTACCTCGAAATGACTTCTACCTTATTACCCTTAATGGCTTCTAACTTATTACCCCAAAATGACTTCTAGCTTATTTCCCAAAACGACTTCTAGCTTATCACCACCAAATCACTTCTAGCTTATTACCCCGATGGCTTCTAGATTATTACCCCAAAATGACTTCTAGCTTTTTACCCCAAAATGACTTCTAGATTATTACCCCCAATGGCTTCTACAGATGTAGCTTCTTACCCCAAGATGACTTATAGCTTATTACCCCAAATGACTTCTAGCTTATTACCCCAAATGTTTTTTTGCTTACTAGCCCAAAATGACTTGTAGCGTATTACACAAAACTGACTTCTAGCTTATTACCTCCCAATGGTTTCTAGCTTATCACCCCTAATGGCTTTTAGCTTATTACCCCTAATGACTTCTAGCTTATTACCCCAAAATGACTTGCAGCTTATTATCCCAAATGGACTGCTATTTTATTAGCCCAAAATAACATCTAGCTAATTACCCCAAAATGACTTCTATCTTATTACCCAAGAATGACTTCTAGCTTATCACACCAAAATGACATCTAGCTTATTACCCCAAATGACTTTTAGCTTATTACCAAAATGTCTTCAAGCGTATTACCTCTAACTGACTTTCAACTTACCCCAGATACGATGAGTTCTCCACTAACACTCTGTACGTCGGCCTTGACCTTGCTTGTAATATTCAGTTGATGACAGTAGAGGGCAATTCTCTGGAGATAGGCCACTAAATCTTTCTTGGATTCCGAATCTGGGCACTACGATAAATATGAGCAGTCAATGAAACTGAAACTTACAGACGCTGTCCATCTAAAAGGGTTCAAAATCTTACTTTAGTCACCACTGGCGATCACGCTTTCTCAGAAAAATTTAAGAATATGATACAACAATAATAAGATAAAATAATACAGATAAATGTATGCCTATTAAAACATGAGCCTTAGGTGCTTCAATATATGCCTGTACACACACGCAGTAACCAAAAGTTAAGAGACACAAATTTTGAGAGTAGCTACAATCCTTCTTGAATAATCCTGAAAATTGAATTGAGCCCAGAAAAAGGTAGGTCATGGTCCTCTTCAATAAACTACTCCCTCACCAGTAACATATTGTCTGAATTTAAAAATTTTATAGCGATAATCCTGCGGAAGACCTCGTTATACATAATACGAATTTGGCCTAAAGAAAAATATGGTTTTAGCCAATCACCAGTAGTATGAATTTGAAAAGCATAGCTATAATCTTAAAGCACATTGTATTAACTAGAATTTTACCTTGATAAAATAGGTTCAACCAGTCAAATTGTATAGGCTTCTAATCAATCACCAATTGCCCATTTACTGTAGTGTAAATTTGGAGAGCCTAGCCATGATCCCTCAATATATTGCAATAAATAGAATTTGACCTCAAAAAAATAGGTCAAGGTCAGCAATTTCATTAAATTTCTGAGCCATCGCCAGGCGCACGTTACATGAATTTGGAAAGCCTGGCTCTAATTCTTCAAAAGATAGTATGTTAGCAAGCAATATGGACAAGACAGACAGACAAAGCAGAGAAAACCCTTCAGAGGGGTAAAGATCAATAGGCTACTTCTTCACCATCACAATCTATATCTCTGAACTGTACTTCATGACAGCCGCAGTGACCTAGACCTTTGATCTCGAATGAATAGGATTCCTCTTTGTCCATTCTCAAGGGTTGATAACATTTTGCGCAAATATTAACAGCCCTTGATTTAAATGGGAGCGGTCAGATTTGATATAAACATGGTAAGATTTGTCAGACCTGATCAGCTATGACCCCAGCCAGCTTGTCTAGTTTAGAACCAGCTTCAGAAATTTTCTTGGCTGCATTGATGACATCCATGGTACTCTTCAGTGGACCACGCCCTCTATAATACAAGAAAATTGTCAGGTTTAAAGAATAAGTATACCTCATGTTAGAATGCAGCAATTTGATTGGACAACCATATTATATCTGTGAGGAGACCGTACCTGATGGCAGGGGCATTAACTGTGCAGGACTATTGAATAGGTTGGAGAAAACTACCTCTCTAAAATAGAGGTAAAAACGTTCATCTTTCTCATTAACTTTTGATTAATTCATCTTAACACTCCAAAATCTTAAGGCGACTTAGCTTATAATTTGTTACCCGTCATAACAGTAATTTTCCACTGAAAGTGTGTAAAGCCTACTTTTTAACAGAAAACAAAACATGTTGTCTATTATTAGGCAGATTAGAAAGTAGTAGTAGTAGCAAGACACAGACAGGACGCTTACATTGGTGCAATAAAGATGTGTGATAGTACATTGCTAGACACCACATTATCAAGTTCCTTTTGCTTCTCAGCAAAATGCAACTTGGCTGGGTGGTGCTTAGTTGGTTCAACGCGATATAGCTGAAATATTGTTGAAAGCGACATTAAATTCTATTCACTCACTCACTCAGCAAAATGCATTGAAGCAGGAGCAACCCGTGCTCACAGGGCACCCACCAACCACCTGCCATTCAATTTAGACATAGTTCTATCTGACCTGTTCAATATTATCCTCCTGACAGGGGAATATACTCTGCAGTAGGTAACTATTGTCATAGGTGGGCATGTAAATTGTGACCATTAAAGTCTCTCCCAAGTGTGGTAAGACATTTGGTATACTAAATTACTGACTGTTCCCTCGAGATGAAGGCGAGTCCCCTCTGCCTTCACTCTCGGAGATTATTGTCTCCCAAGGATACTACAGGGAAATAGATTCCCTGGAAGCAGGCAAAAATTTATAAATATAGCATTGATGGTACTATCACAATGTTTGTGGAAATAGCATAACTTGTGACTTCTGCCCAAATTGTGCCACTCTGATAATAACATATACACCTGAAGAGTCCCTATGTAAGAGCAATTGAGTGCACGAGCTTTCAAACATGGCCAAAACAAATTTGAATCAAGTAGAGTAGACACTCTAATAATTCAATCACTGAAAGTACATTTTCTCTCCCCAAAATACTGGGAGGTCAAATTTATCAGATAAAAACATCTATGTAGTTTCCCCCACATTTAAGAGGTAATTATGTTTATTAGACCGACAGATCAAAATTTGAGGAAAAACTAAATGTTAATAGCGTGATTGAATTATTAGAGGTAGAGTTTACAGTAATTACTTTTGAGGACTTTTTCAGACAAATAATTTTACCTGGTAAAATCTGTCATTTCCATCATAATCATGCACATCTGTTTGGCCATGACGATGATGTCGTTGCCGCTGTCATCCCATTTAGCGACTTCTCGGTCCAGTTTGGCCTTCTCCGAGCGGAATGCTTCCACCTCAGCCAAGATCTTTTGACGCTCCTCCTCGGGTAGGTCTCTCATCATAGCACGGTCACTCTTCTCCCACTCTTCTTGCTCTGTGTGACTTGCTGTGGTAATCAGAAATTAATCTGAACATCAATCCAACATTAACCTGGACATCAGTCAGACATTAATCTCAGCCCTCGCAATTAGCCACGGCAAACGGCAATTGCCGTGGTAAATGCTGGGGTAAAATCACTTCGCGTCGGCAGTTTTTTTGCCGTGGGTCGTAAAGTGATGTTGTTGTTGTTGTCAGTAAACAACATACGGTCGATGGTAAAATACCTCTCCTTGAACTGGCTTTTCTTGCTAATAAATTTGGTTTTAATAAACGAGACAGCTACTGGTGCTGTGGTTGTTTGATTGCATAATTTGGAGACATCGGTCGGCAAAATGCACTTTTCCAAGAACTGACAGTCACAGACAGCCGATCATTCCCGATCTGGAAAGCACAGATCTTCAATTGGATGTCTGTCACTCTCCAGCATGCAGGGCATTTCTCCACTGGCGTTTCTTCGTTGTCGCAATAGCACAGGCGACCGCATATGGGAGAGTGCTCTAGGGAATGATGAGGGTTACGATGAAGGGGAATTCACGTACAGTTAGGATTATGTATTATTGTATTATGAATGGCACGGCAACCTGAAATAGTGAACCGAGTAGTAATCTTAAATTAATTATTTACAGCTGGCACTAAATATCTTATATACTCCATGTTTTCATACATTACCTGGAATATAATTTGCCCGACATTTGGGGTTACCGTACTCCACGTAAGCCCCTACAATTACCATTCTCCTGCACAGCGGTATTTAAAAGTTTTTACAGTGACAATTTGTTTTGCTTTGCCATCGTACGAGAGCATGACGATGCTGACGAAATGGTGAAATTTGAGGTTGTCGTGCATAAAGCCTGAACAGATATAACTTCAAACCCTAACAATGGTGGAAACTGTGCTTGCCCTAACAATGGTGGAAACTGTGCTTGAAATTTTCTTTACTTTTTGAGGCGTGCAAGATCGGCCAACATGTTACGACCACGTGGCTTTGTCACTATCGCCGTATCGGATAAATGGATAGCTGGAAACCTGAGGTAATAAAAAACTGGAATGCCTCCGGCCGACTATATGGGCAAGTTCGCGGCACACCAAGAAGCGGCAATAATATTAAGCTGTCGTTGGATGTGCTGAACATTCTGGAGGCGGAATACAAAAACTTTACCAGAAGGAGTTAGGAAAATCGGAGTTTTTATTCATTCTTGTTTGCAAAGAAGCCAAGGCAAAATTTAAAATATTGTTTGTTTGATTAACCCTACAGGCCCCCACCTATAACTTTAGGGTTTTTTTTATTTTACCTTTTTTTTTAATTCATCTAAGAAATATAGGGTATTCCTGAAACTATCTTATATTGAAGTTATATCTGTTAACCAGGAAAACTCAAATCCACACAAGTGGTAATATTTTCTCTGTTTTGCACATCTCGTGTCTCTACTCCCATGAAGCAATAATGTCACCAGGTATGTGATCATGAAAAAGTTCAATTGAGAACTAAAATTAAAATAATAAAACTAAAAATTGACCTACCAACGCATGGTTTGTAGCAAGGTTATGTTACCCCAAACAAAAAACTTGAATTTTTGCTCAATGGTCAGTACATATGACCAGAAGTTCATCTGTATTTTATGAACTTCTGATATGACAAAAATGAATGCATCCAATTGTAGTGGAAAATCTGTGAATTCCAGCAAACATCCTGGGCAAGTCATTTAATTATCGTAGTCAAAACTAGATCTACTGCAAAAAAAAAAAATGCCGTGGTGAAGCCCTTTTTTGCCGTGGCCAATTGATTTCTCCTCAGCAATTTTTTTGCCGTGGAGAATTTTCCTAATTGTGAGGGCTGTATCTTGAAAGAGATATCTCAAACTAGCCCAGTAAACAGAACAGAATTAGCATTCGTTCCTAATTATAAAATCTTGAGTATGTTTCATAGTTCATGCCGAAGTGTCAAAGAGATTTGTCTTCGCTTCCAGTACCCAATGATGACACGTGCAAAAAAAATACTACAAAATGAAGATGAAGGATCCTCCGGACATTCAATTTCAGACTAACTTTGCTCATTTCACTTGTACTTTAACAACCGACATCAAGTACAGTTTCTAGAAATCTTGAAACTCCTGAACTTATAGTAAGATAATATCTTGGTGTTTTCCAGTGTCTCTTTTTCGCTCAAATTCGAAATTCTGCTAACAAAATTAGAAATCAATCGTTTGTTAGTAACAATGGACAAAAAGATCCTCTTGTCATTAGCTTACAATTATCGGACAACGGTGGGCGCCAAGATCCTTCAGGATCTCTCGTTTCATCAGTGCTTGAGGTTACAGATTTGTCTCCACTTTCGCTCTGGTTTGGTTTAGAGTTATGATCATATTTAATGAGGAGAGGAGTTCAGTCAAACTTGATGAGCTTGATGAGCTCTTGTCTGCAAAAGGTAATTAACAGTTTAGTCTATTTTCATTGGGCATCATGTGTACAGTTGTTGTCATCATATTGGCCATCTTGGAAGATTCATTTTGTATGCAATGTGAATATTGCTTGTGGTTCTGGATTGTTGTAGTTCGGTAGGGAATGTAGAAATCCTGAACAAGTACAGTGTAACGGCCTGCTCACTGGAGAGATACTTAAACATGTGGCTGGCCGCATGAGCTCTGGTTCATCCTTCGGGGCACTTCACTATCTCTTTAACCCAGTATATACTTTTAATTGATGATAACTTGTATATTTTCGACCTGAACTTGCCATAATTTTTATAAATGCAAGCTCATTGATTCTTTCTTGCAATAGTAGGAATATTTGATCCATATTATCATATTTACAGCAATATCAATAGTTGAAAAAAAACCGCTCCATGTTATAAACATAATGAGAATGAACCAGAGTTCACATGATGGCCAACATGCTGTGCACCTCTCGCTCGGCAGCATTGTCTGAGCATAATGTGAAAATGGCGGATTGTAATACAAATGTTTAAATGCTGCATGGAGACCAAGCCGGAGATACATCTTGACCTGAGGATTAGCTTCCGTAATCACTTGTCACCCACAGAGTGATAGACTTTCGATACTCTCAGGCCATGGTCAGACCACTCTACTGATTTCTAACAAAGACAGATGACCTGATATGCAGCTGCTACCGGGCACGAGCGTAATTATTTGACTGTTGATGGTCATGAACGATGACATAATTGATAAATTCTGTCAGTCCATGAAAAACTCCCTCCGCCCCAGTGGATGCTTGCAGATAAGGTCTCTTACTCGTAATGACATTATTCCCCTCCGACATTGTTGGAATTTAATGTCCCGCAAATGCTGGATTGCTCTGAATGTATAAGTCAGGACAGGACAAAAATAAAAGATGCATGGTGATTGGATAAAAATGAAAGGGTGTTGGAGAAATGATGGAATGGTATTGTTTTTCTTCTTTAAGATCATGTACAAGAATGTTTCCGCAGAAATACTTTAATTTTCTCATCTTGCCGCCTAATATTTTCAGGCTGATGAACCATAATGTACAAACTAAAACGTCAACCAATTCCTCTTGAAGACAGCATGAACCTAATTGTACAAGTTGTGAAATAATTCATCACTTAGACAAAAAAGAAGAAGAAAAAAAGTCATGTGAACCAGTTTGCACAAAAGCACTTCAGAAGTGCTCTCCCTTGACTATGACTACAGTTCCAACTTGAAATTTGCCTCAAGTGATCTAACTGTTTGAAAAGTATATGTTGAGCTGTTGAATTTTTGTTGGAAAATGTTTTGGGGTTAAAGGCAAGCCTAGGGGCTCTTTCGGAATGAAAAACAGCCTCCTCACCACACCACTGATTTCAAGACCCTTTCTGCATTATGGCTAAAACAATGGCCATAACTCCAGCTACTGCTCATATGTAGTTAGTCCATTGTGGCTATCTGATTCCCCACAGTCCCATTTCTCCCTCTGCTTTCATATGGGGAAATATTTGTAACTCTCATGATACCACACTTTTATTTAATGAATACATCAATATGCTTACCTCAATTTGACAACTATATATGTTAAAAATATGCCAATTATCACCATCTTCATACACAAGACAACTTTTCTGTTCACACCTAGAATTAGCCTTGATATATCAGCCCACCAGCTCTGTTCAAAAGAATTTATAGACACGAAACGTCATTGAACTCTAATCAATTTGAATTTTGAAATGTGTCGTATGAGTGGATTATTGATCGGCTGTTACATGTATCTGGTCACTGCCACCACCATATTAGGAGGAATGACAATAAAGTGAGAGAATACGTCACCCTACCCAGAGTCGTTGGGTAGTAAGTTCGGATTGGTTCTTCTCTGATCTGTAGATGAAATCTACCCTTCGGATTTGAAAACTTTCAGTGGTTTGATCTATCAAGGCTAATTCAAAGTTAGAACTGAGAAGTTGACTTGTGTATGAAGATCTATGGTTATGACCGGTTGAAAATATTTCCCCATACAAAAACATAGTGAGATGAAATTTCTGTCTCAGACCTGTAGCTTGGCTGCTGTTCGCTGAGCCATGTCCATTGTTATTGCCTTAATGTGGGAATGGCTGATTTAAATCAAAGCTTATTGGAATGTATATATATACATTTAATCAGATTCATCGTGTATCCTGTAAGATGCTAAGCATGTTGTACATGTAGTTCAGTTCAACAGTTGGCATCTGGCCTTTCCTACATCTGAGCTCATTTACCTACTTATGGTCTTAGGTCGAGATTATTGGATTGTCTACCTACCCTGGGGACAAATGTGAATAAGCATTCTTAACCTGGCTAGATCAGCGGGACCAGCTGGAGTCAGATCGGTGTGAATGGATGCCACCCCCTCGTGGCAACTCAGCAGAAACACAAGCCCATCATCTCATTAAGCTTCCGATGCACAGATAAACTTTGTCTTTTACCCTTGGGTGGCTGTCAGATTTCACCAAAGTACGTAGCTTATCTCAGTATGGTGCGGATGACCAAGACGACGTTGGTTACAACAGGTATTCATACATGAATGTACTCGGTATTCTCGGATTCACAGTACTACATTTATCCCATGATGCAACCAGGCCCGAGGGGAATTTTGTGGTCTGACTGATGAACATATACAGTACATCTCTTGGAGCACATCTTGTACATGTACATGTATGGTAGGTAAACTTGGATATTTTTATATTCTGTATGTTGTTGTCTACATTTATGATGTCATGATGTAACATGCCTCCGATTAGGTCACAAAAATAGCCCGCGTGTTAATCAATGGTGCTGTACTCGCGGCACACGGCATGTCGCTGTGACAACAGAACCACATGTTTCGGATGCACGACAAAGTTAGAACCAGGACTATTTCAATGCGTTTTCGCTGCAGCACGTCATCAAGTCACCTGCTGTGGAAATGCGCCAATAACGTGTTGATGTCATTCCCGTGTCGTGACATGTGCTGTGGAAATGGCCCTTAGACTGGAAACAGCGTCAGTCCGGTACATAACTTGGAAATTCATTTTCACAATAGCTTTTGCCAGTGCTGGAACTTAACTTTTCTGGGCACTTGCCAGGAGGGCAAGCAAACTCTGACAACTGATTGCCCTCATTAGAATTTACTTGCCCTCAGATTTCGTCCATCCATTTCAACCTCCGTAGCCCACGGGAAATCGACAGTCCAACTATTCACGAAAGTTTTTTCTGTTTGACTCGTCATACTCCTTATTCCTAGTGGACGATGAAGGTTATGGCCTCGCCGGAAGAGGAGTCGCTGACTTCGTAAGATTTAGATAACGCTGCATTTTACTGCATTTACATGTACAAATGTAAGTTAGCATTTCTCAGCAACGGTAAACATGTTTTGCATTCTCTGATATTCGGAATCGCTCGTTTTATCTACAATAACATGGACAGAAACATTACCGTGTTCGATAAAAATATGAAACCCGGAACCCGGAGAATACATAGCGTTCCAAATGAGTCGGATGCCCTCATCATGCAGAAAGAAAGCTTCGAGAACCGGGTGCCCGACTTGAATGACATGCACACAGACGGCTTCGCAGACCAAACTAATTGATGAATGAATGCAATAAATCACTACATTCGACTGTAATGCGGCGAATTCCATATATAATTTTATCGGCTATATATGTCTTACAACTTGTTTGAAGCGAGTTTACAAAGAAGCATGAATAAACAAGATAACAAAAGCAGAACATTCTATGGTTTTAGTCGTCGGAGATAGCCACCACAATAAAACTTTTCAGTGGGTAATTTTTGTCATGAGAATTTTGCTTGCTCACTCGGGCAGCTGACATATAAACGATGTGCTTGCCCACGCCGATTTTTACTTGCCCTGAGCAAGCGGGCAAGCGTTAAGTTCCAACACTGTTTGCCATATGGAAGACCCGGCCTTCAATTTTCTGGGGGTTTTTTGTTAAAGAAAGGCTGATGAAGTTAGTCAAGAGGTGGGCTTCAACAGAATTTTCAAAGTTGGACAGATATATATATTTTTGTCCCCCGCCGCAACGCGGCCGGGGACTTTAAAATGGTTCTTGCTTCTATGTGTCCGTGCATGCACGGACATGTCCGTGCAAATAATTCGTAAGCAATAACTTCTAAATGCTTTGTCGGATTCCTCCGAAATTTGGCATCTGCATTCTTTGCGACAAGACGTCTCTTGGTATTACGTTTCAGCAAGATCCGCGTGTAGGTGGCGCCACTGGGTCTTGTTCCAATCTTTAGTGCATGTCCGTGCAAATACTTCGTAAGCGATAACTCCTAAATGCTTTGTCGGATTCCTCCGAAATTTGGCATCTGCATTCTTTGCGACAAGGCGTCTGTTGGTATTACGTTTCAGCAAGATCCGCCTGTAGGTGGCGCCACTGGGTCTTGTTCCAATATTTAGTGCATGTCCGTGCAAATACTGCGTAAGTGATAACTCCTAAATGCTTTGTCGGATTCCTCCGAAATTTGGCATCTGCATTCTTTGCGACAAGACGTCGCTGGTATTACGTTTCAGCAAGATCCGCCTGTAGGTGGCGCCACTGAGTCTTGTTCCAATCTTTAATGCATGTCCGTTCATGTTTGTTCAAATCCTTCGCGAGCGATAACTTTCGAACAATTTGTCGGATTTCTTCGAAATTTGTTAAATGCATTCCCTGCGACAAAACACCGTTGGTGATGCGTTTCAGCAAAATCCACCCGGAGGTGGCGCCACTAGAGTTCATTCCATTATTCCATGCTGCAAGTGATAACTTAGAAACACTTGGTCGAATTTCTTTGAAATATCCTACATGTACCTTTCTGGGTAACATGAGAAACGTTGCGGCTCATCGGATTCTTCTCAAATTTGGCATGCATTTGGCATGCATTTACCATGCCAGGAGCTGTTGCTTGGGATTGCCTTTCGCTCACTTGGACTCACAGGTGGCGCCACCTGGTGGCAACATCACAAATTCGTTTCCGGGTAATAACTTGAGAACTGACCATCGGATTCCCCTACCCGAAAAAGTTAGCGCTCGGAACGCGTGCGGAATGCATTCCTACAGCTTTTGTGTGATTGCAATCCACATGCATTCCACATGCATTAAATTGGAACCGTCATGATTATGCACTCGAGTGATCGCTTGTTTCAAGTTGCTGTACATATTATGCGATCATTATGCCTTCCAAGTGTGGAAGGCATAATGATCAGAAACGCTCCTCATCCTGCATGCATGCGGAAGCCATAATAATCGCATGGCATTAATAATTGAATGATCAGCATGAACGCATTCCGCACGCATGAACGCATGCATGCATTCAAAAGCTCTTGTACACTGGCAATCACATAAATCAAATGACTGACATTTTAAATGGGCAAATGTAAAGTACATTGTAAGCTACAGATGTACATGTAAAGGTTGTATGAATTGTGCTATTTATACAGTACAGTTCAAATCTTCTGAAGAGCAAAATTGGTCCGACATAAACATTTCAAGTAACTAACCTACATGTAACTTTGTCAGTGACCTGAAGCTGACCATTAATGAATTCATTAATACATTGTAAATGCAAGTGGGAATATTTCAATTATACATACATGCTAAAATTTAAATATATTCAGAATGTATCCAAAGTGTATGGCCATTTTTCAAACTGTAGAGTGACCTTCAAGCTAGTGAGTAATTCACAGAATGACAGACTTACCATCAAATCTTAATATCTTAGTAGATTTATGTGGAAATACACTGTGATCCATTGTCTCTGGAGTGGAGTGACCCTGTCCGGACCAAGAACTGTGCAAATTGTGTATTCCTCACATCAAAGAATTCACTACAAATAACTTCTCTTTCCATGTTTCTGCCAGCTAAAAACCTCACACCAGTATATCATGTTGTGTTCTTCAATTCTGGTTGAGCATTTTAGGCTATATCCAATGTGAAATATCCAAAACTGCAGCTAAAGAAAATACTGCTACTGCATGGTGGTGGTGGTTAAAATTTGAAATCTGGTCATATGATAGTATCCCCCTTTAAATTTGGCGGGGTTTCCATGGAGATCGGTGATTAATGGTCTATGAAATCAAAACCATCTGTTGGTCTGGAGACAGACACCATGCGATCATTTAAGCGATCATTTTGGATTGCTTGGACTTAGAAAGTTTTTCGTCTGATCACTTGGACTTTGAAAAGAAGATGAAAGGATCGCTTGACCATAAGAAAATGATCACTCAGATCACATAAATGATTGCATGGTTAACACATTTGGGCAAAAGTGATCGGATGGATAGCATAATGATGGCAAAATGAGCGCTTGGAGCGCTTCATCCTGTCAAGAATGATTGATTGGATAGCATCATGATTGCAAAATGAGCGCATAGCGCGCTTAATGATCACATAGATCGCTTGGAGCGCTTCATCCTGTCAAGAATGATTGATTGGATAGCATCATGATTGCAAAATGAGCGCATAGCGCGCTTAATGATCACATAGATCGCATGGATGGCATAGGGAATGCATGCGGAAGGCGATCCGCATGCGATCTGCATGCAATCCGCATGCAATCCCTCCATTTATTTCGGGTAGGGTCTTCTCAAATTTTGTATGAATGTACCGTGACATAAGATGTCGCTTGATAATGCATTTCACTGACTTGCGCCTAGAGGTGGCGTCACCTGGTGTCAAAATCTAAATTTGGTTTCTGGGCAATAACTTGAGGACCCTCATCGGATTCTTCTCAAATTTGGTATGCAGATGTCCCACGATACCATGTTCCTTGGGATTGTATTTTTCCCGCTTCTGCCTACAGGTGGCGTCTCCTGGTGGAAAAATTTGTTTCCGGGCAATAATTTGGCAACTGCTCATCAGATTATTCTCAAATTTTGTATTCATATATGACCCGCCCCAAATAACATGAACACCGGTGGGCATCTAGTACCGGCAATAACTTGAGGACCCCTCTTCAGAGTCTCAAAGTTCATATGCCGATACCATGACATGAGATGTCATTTGGGATTGTGTTTGCCTGCTTGCACCTACAGGTGGTGACTCCTTGTGGCAAAGTCTAAATTTGGTTTCTGGGCAATAGGTTGAGGATGCCTTCATATTCTTGTCAAATTTAGTTTGCAGATAATATGCCATGAGTTGTCTCTTCGGGTTGCATTTCGGTTACATAATTTTCATGCTGCATGGTAAAGAAAATATATTACAGTAGCAATCAACATTCAGTCAGCCATTCGGAGTTGATCTCAAAACCTGGGAAGGTGGAAAGACCCCTCTGCTTCTTACGCCTGTGAAGTAGCTGTTGCCATCCTCATGAATATCTTCTGAAACCGACAGCGCTTATAAATATTGCTGCTATTTTGGCGGGGGACCTAGCATCCTCTGGCTGCTTGTTCAATGTAGTTTCTTCGTACATGTATACCATTGAGAGGTTTGGAAGGTACATCCCAAGATGACTGAAATTATTAGTCGAAACATCGTATCTTTGAATTTCTCTGAGATTTAGTTGTTACCATGACAATTGACAAATGGCAAATGTTATAGCGAGCTGTTCTCAGCTGGACATGATTAACTGTTGCTAGATTAGTGGGATTTTATCCCCTAATTTGTGAGTTTGAATCTCACATGAGCCAGCTAGTAGTATATATATTCTGGCCAGGCGAGACACAATGTAGGAATGACTCAAATATTACATTGTCTATCTTTGATTAATATCAGTTCTTTCATCAGAGAATACTTGTACTTCTTGAACATGTTTGATGTCATTAATTGTCAACTGCTATGACAGGAGTCCATTTTCCACTGGTGTACATCTTCATTGTCCAGTTTTGACTATGGTAATCCCTCTAACCACATGAAGTGAAAATTCCCACCGTAAAATGTTGGAGTGATCAAATTTATTAGAACAGGAAGTTAAACAAAACGGTTCAAAACGATGCATAATAATTCCATTATTTCTTCATTATTTCAATGATTTTAGACGACGATCACATTTATTAGAAACACCATTTGAATTTTGTCCCCAAAATTGGGGGTAATTGAATACTGATAGGGGGATTGAATTATTGGAGGAATTACCGTAGGACCTGAAGTTTGCTGTTGACCAATTATGTAATAGCTTGATTAAATCTGACGATATCTTTCAATAGATCTGATGAAGCAGGATAGATGGGCCTACAATTATTGAACAATTAATCTTCACAGTGAAGCTTTCAGCCAGAGAGAGATGCTTCGGGCACGGGATAACCCTTTTTCCAATCAGTTTCCAATCTTTTTGAAACATTAATTCCATGAAATATAATTCTGCGATGACGTGTGCCACAACGTAGCTGTATTGATTTTTACAAATGTGAGAGAGATCTATATTATTTCTGAGTGTGGGGTACAGGTCATGTCTGCGTTGAAGAGAAATCTGTCGAGGGGATTTGAAGCCCAAATTCTCAATTTTGCGAGAATCTGATTATTTGGTATGGTTGCCTGCCAATGCTTCAACCTCGGTCGACTATCGCGAGATGATTAAAAGATTTGACCTATGATAGAGATGTAGAAGTAAATGCTCGACCGTATGTTTACACGAGGCATTAATGTCGACCCCATGTGTATTGTGAAGGAATTTTACAACGCTGAGAGGCACAGACACGAATCCCGACATCGTATTACGAGACCGATGCCAATGGGATTGGGGTCGTGATCCCAGCTTGTTTAATAAAAATCCTGATCCAAATGTGGCCGGGGCACGATCTGTTTGATATGTTTTCCCGGGAAGATATTATCGCTCCATACATGTACATTGATATATATATTAATCAAGTTCGCATTGCTGTATTTGGAAAAAAAGGGATTTTTTGGGGTCGGGAATTAATCACTTGAAATAAAGGATTGAGCTTAATGTGGTTTAGCATGATCAGCTCTCGCCTATATTTTGAGGGCATATAATTAAAATGAATGAGGGATTTACATTTTCATGAGTACAATTTACTCATTTCATATTCATAATCATATACCATCGGTTTGAAATTTGATAACTAATAATAAATAATTATAGCATCTACCTTGTGTATTTAAAAAGTCTACATGCGGAAGTAAAGGGGTGAACCTCAAATGTTGAGTTTTGTTTTTATTTTTATTATCACCTACAACCTTGAAAAAAAAAAAATTGCTCATGAAACGAATATTAAAATCTTTTGTTTTATTTTGATTGAATTATTAGAGAGTAATCATCCATGGACTATAGATATGTCACCTCTGTGGATTATGGTAAATCTCTCATCTGCGATCAGAGATCGTGAAATGATCAGCCTGTTTTGCCAATGTCCTACACCTTGACAACATTTCTAATACCCACAATCTAATTATGGCAGAAGAGTTGATGACCGCCAGGGAGAGCTGGCTCATTCAAACCCCGGTTATATTGGAGAGCCTGACCTAGGGGATGAGTAGTCCACTTGAGTAATCGTCCATAAACCTTATCACCTTAACGCAGCAGATTATATTCCAACCTTCGCGGCTTATTGTAGCTCCGATTTGTTTAGGGTTAGATTGATTCCTAGTTTTCGATGATGAGTTCACGTACATACGAAATTAAGGTAAGAAATAATCGCATTGTCTGCGACAATGAAATATGTCAATACCGACACCTGGATAAACCGACCAACCTCTAAATACTGACATTATCTTGTTTCCCAATATTTAAATTTACGGTATAGTATTTTGAACCTTGATAAACCGTCAAAATCAACGGTAAAATCTTGTCCCAAGCATGATCAGGTTATACATGGTTCAGCGTATATATAATTTGTTGTTCAGCAACAAAATCTTCACGTCAATTAGCTTTTCAGATATTTTAAATATTTTTTTTTTCAAATTAGAATTGTTCATGTTACTGATATTGAGATGTGTATCAAATCTTCTGAAAATTCTGATTCTATATATTTATATAGTAATAAACATTGAAGTGTTTCAGAGAATGTTATCATTTCTTGTTTGAAAATGGAAAACTTCTGGAATATTGGAGATGGCAAAAATGTGCAGAAACTAAGTCTGCAATAAAGCATAGTACACAAGCTACAATGTACATTGATGATAAATCACATGACCATTTCTCGGTGCCACGGTTCTGCCCTGCCTTAGAAAGTGTTCTGAATGCTCTTGTTTAAATAGCCGTTGAACCAGCCATGGCTTCTCAAACACTATTTAAACGATGCTGAATGGAGAATAAACTGTTACAGAATGCTGCAATAATACAGGTATAAACTCTCGTTTATACAGTCCTGTGTCGCGCCCCGCAGACGTCGATAGGGGCTATTCATGACTGGAGCCACACTGTCTGTGATCCTCTCGTCTTTGTTGGATATTCTATAATGCGATTAACTTGATGAAAAAGTTTACGTTGAGAATCTCCACGGCGATATTTCTCCGAGTCAGTCGGTGTACATACATGTATCCTGCGGGTGGCATTTATTGACCTGTCGAAAAGATACAAAATTGACATCTTTTAAAAAATAACCATAATGCTCCTGGGCTATTGTCCCAGTACACGCAGAACCACTCAGCTAAGTAAGCATATGGTCATAAAGTACGCCAGGGTCGACTGGCAGCTTTTAGGAGACAGATTTATTCTGTGTCTAGATATCTCATAGAAATAATGGTAAGCAATATTAAGCGGCGATCAAGCAGGAACTGCAATAAAACATACACTGGGAATGGAAATATTCATATATCCATTCATGTATTTGTAGCCCAGTTTGGCTCCCGGGGATTGACCTATGGTGTCGTGCACACCCCGGGTCATGGTAAGAATTTAAGGGACGCCACTCTTCAGACTGCTTGTCGTAAGAGGTGACTAACTGTGGCACTCGCTGGTGTAATTTGAAGGAATAGGACCCAACCATTGGTCTTGGGTATGAAAAGTAATAGGACTCAAATGTCATGACATGACTGAAATATTGTTGAAAGTGACGTTAAATTATACTCAATTACTCAGACATTTGTGGAGGATTATTTTTAGGAAATTACCAGGAAATAATCAGGATTCAAATTATATGTCCATCCTTTGGAGAAGCGATTCTTCACGAAAGCTTGCTTTCTCATAACAGTTTCAACTATTCTGAATTTCTCTTATCTTGACAAAATCATTCTAATGATGATTTAATTATAAAACAGTCTTACTCCAGGGATTGTCGTTCCGCCAGGTCATGGGATTGACCTGGAGTGTTGCTGTGCACACCTCCGGTCATGGACACAAATAAGTGCCTCAGCTCCTCAGACAACTTGTCATAAGAGCGGACTAACTGGGGCACCCGTGGGGTTTCCATGTGTAATGAGGAATAGGACCCCATTCATGGTTTCGGGTGTGAAAAGAAATACATGTAGGATCCAAACATTGTGATGTGATTGAAATATTGTTGAAAGCGATGCTAAATCATATTCACTCACTCACTCTAGGCAGTTGAAGGTGTAACAGAGACTTCACCATTTCAAGTTGTGACAGTGCAGGGTTTTATCAGCTCGACCCATGTGGACTTGTTTACAGTTTTGAGTTTCATGATTGACAGAATACAGCCAAGTCTGTTGGAGAAACATATTGGACATAGATAAACATGTACTGTTTCACAAACTCTGAGCTTCTCCACAATTGACATTGTTGTTTGCTGTGTGTGAGATTTATATGAGATTTTCATCATCAAACTTCTTCTTTCCACAAAATTTCACTTTAATCGTTGACCTTAATTAATATATTTGGCAATTTAGATTAACAAAATATATCAATCAATCGATCAATCAATCAGCTAATTGTTTTACGGCATATATTTCATACCTTATTCCTTTTGTCGGATTAAAATTAAATCCACCTATAGATATCCGCCCACCTTACCTGGCACGTGGTGAGTAGATGTTGAAAAACAAAGCACCTTATTGGGTAATAATGAGCTTTAGAACACACCAATTTTATTTTTTGTTTCACCGGCAGATTTTTATGTCTCCCCCAACTATGTTGGGGGGAGACATCTAGTGTTTGTGCTGTCTGTCTGTCTGTCTGGATGGATGGATGAATGTCTGTCCGTCCCCTTGTCTTGTCTGCAAGATATCTTGAGAACTACTGGATGGAATTTCACCAAACTTGGATGGAAGCTTCATTGGGATAGCCCCCTCATTTGATTAGGTTTTTGTGTGTGTGCGTGCATTCATCCGTGTCCGGTGTCCGTCTGTACGTCCATCTACTTGTACATGTATATACAGGCCTTGTCTGCAAGATATCTTGAGAACTACTGGACGGAATTTCACCAACCTTGGATGGAAGCTTCAGTGGGATAGCCCCCTCATTTGATTAGGTTTTGGTGTATGTGTGCATGCGTTCATCCGTGTCCGGTGTCCGTTCGTCCGTCCATTTACTTGTACATGTATATACAGGCCTTGTCTGCAAGATATCTTGAGAACTACTGGATGGAATTTCACCAAACTTGGATGGAAGCTTCATTGGGATAGCCCCCTCATTTGATCAGGTTTTGGTGTATGTGTGCATGCATTCATCCGTGTCCGGTGTCCGTCCGTCCGTTCATCTACTTGTACATGTATATACATGCCTTGTCTGCAAGATATCTGGAGAACTACTTGACGGAAGTTCACCAAACTTGGATGGAAGCTTTATTGGGATAGCCCTCTCTTGTGATTAGGTTTTGGTTTGTGTGTGCATTCGTCCATGTTCGGTGTCCGTCCGTCTGTCCATGTACATGTACTTGTACATGTATATGTATATACAGGCCCTTTCTGCAAGGTATCTGACGAACTACTGGACAGAATTTCACCAAACTTGGATGGAAGGTTCATTGGGATAGCCCCCTCATTTGATTAGGATTGGGTGTGTGTGTGCATTTATCGTCCATCGTCCGTCCGTCCATCTAATTGTTCATGTATATATACAGAATGTCTGCAAGATATCTGGAGAACTACTCGACGGAATTTCACCAAACTTGGATGGAAGCTTCATTGGGATAGCCCCTCATCTGATTAGGTTTTGGTGTGTGTGTGCGAGCGTTCGTTCGTGTCCATCCGTCCGTCCATCTACTTGTACATGTATATACAAGCCTTGTCTACAAGATATCTGGAGAACTACCCCACGGAATTTCGCCAAACTTGGGTGGAAGCTTCATTGCAATGGGCTCATCTGATTAGGTTTCGGTATGCATGCATGCGTTCGTCTGGGTATGTTGTCTGTCTGCCTGTCCATCTACTTATACATGTATAGACAGGCCTTGTCTGTAAGATATCTGGAGAACTACTGGACGGAATTTCCCCGGACTTGGATGGAAGCTTCATCATGATGGCCTCTGGTGAACTTCACCAGACTTGGATGGAATCTTTATTTGAATAGCCTCCGCATCTTATTATGTTTTGGTGTGCGCGCGTGTTTGGTGTTCATCCGTGTGTCTACTTGTACATGTATAGACAAGTCCTTGTCTGTACAATATCTGAAGAACTACGGGATGAAATTTCCCCGAACTTGGATGGCAGCTTTATCGTGATGGCCTCCTCATCTGATTAAGTTTTGGTTTGTTTGCATGCATCCATCTGTTTCTGATGTCCAGCTTTGTTACATGTATGTACAGGACTACACTTGTCTACAAGATATGTGGAGAACTACTTCACCAAACTTGGATGGAAGCTTCATTGAAATGGTCTTAATGATCTAATTAGGGTTTGGTGTGAGCTAGTGCTTGCATGGGTCCATGCAAAATGTGCTTCTGTCTGTCCAATTTTTGTTCACTCCATATCTTGGAAACTACTGAAGACAGATGCATGAAACTTCTATATGGTACAGCATGTATACTATAGGTGTGGCTCTTGTATGTTTTGCATCTTTCCTATAATGTGATCAGTTTCGAAATAGTTGATGCGTCACAATTACATGTATTTCACATTGGTTGGACGATGTAGATGTCGGCAATCCACTCATTGTTATATAAATCCCGACTCCTCACTGGGCTACTGCAACAATGAAAATCGCCTCTTTGTAATTAATATTTTTAGATGCGCAGCTTTGTTTAGGATACTTATTGCTACATTCATTTTGTAGCACTTTCCCTTAAATTATGTGCCCACTCAAGGCAAGGTGGGAGGTTGGGGGAGACGTATGTTTTTGCTTAAAAAAACAACCAGCATAGGCTTCATGCCGGAGTGGCAACTCAAGTGTCAAAGCGGAACCTCTAGTTTATTTTTTTTTTTTTAACGTTGGAGGCGATAATAAAAGTAAAACTGGATCAGACGAGCGAAAACTCATCTGGGAATGGAAAAAAAGAGTGACTTAAAAAGTCCAGTTTTATTGCCCCTCTGAAGGGTATTGTCGTCATGTATGTCCTTCTGTCTGTTCGTATGTCCGTCCATCTGTCCATCATGATATCCGATTTACCCTAGACACACCAAACTTGCAGTGCACATTCATACGCTCGTGACCCAGAACCCTATTGAATCTGGACCCGATTGGTTGAAAACTTTGGCGATCATCTTTAATTTATTAGAAACCATTAATCTTGTGTATCTCGGATACCATTTCGCTTTTCAGTGTGAAACTTGGCATAGATCATCGATGCATCGAGAAACTTCTAAGAAATGACCGAACCAGTTTCCCTGATTCGGTGGAAACCTTGGCAGCCATCTTTAATTTATGCAAAATCTTTAATGATGTATATCTCTGATACCGTTCAAGTGCTTGATGTTTTCTATACAAAACTTGGTATACAGCATTGATGTATCGAGAGACTTGCAATGAATAACCAACCACATCAGTTTCTCTGAGTGGCGGGAATCATGGGCGGTCATCTTTAATGTATACAAAATCATTCATGATCTATATCTTTGATACTGTTTTAGTGCTTCATATGAAACTATACATCATCAGTACATCAAGAAACTTACAAATAATGACAACAATTTTCTCTGATTAGGTTGAAAACTTGATTGCCATCTTTAATTTATGCAAAAGCTATACCTTTGGTACTGTTCAAGTGTTCGATGCAAGACTTTGTAAACATCATCAATTCATCAAGAGACTAAGAATGAATGACAGAACCGTTTCTCTGATTGAATGGAAACCTTGGCGGCCATTTTCAATTTATGTAAAATAATTGATCTATATATCCTTTGATACTGTTCAAGTGTTCAGTATGATACTTGGTATATATCATCGATACATCAAGAGAAAAGTAATGACTGCCGGTTTCTCTGATTGGAGAGAAACCTTGGGGCCATTTCTAATGCAAAAGTTTTAATAATCTGTATATTTGTCACTTGACTGCTTGCTGTTCCTGACGTCCTCAAAGCAGTATGGTTAAAATTGAATACATTATGAATGGCAGCGGCCCAGAGCAGAGGGGTTTCAGATTCGCAGCTTCGTATTTTTATTATTGCTTTCAATCTTGAAAAAAATAATAAAATCCGGTCCCAGTGAAACATAAAATATAATGAGTGTGGCTTATTGGAGTCAGATTGAATGCATTGATTGGTCAACTGGAAAATTGAAATACTGGCTGATTATTCTAAACTTGGCTTAATTGACAGTGCTTAACTGGTCCAGCTAGACTTAATTCAAGCAGCAGTTGTTGAAAGTTTAAAAAACATTTTAGTGTGAGAGTTTAATAGTTTTGATGGTGTAATATATGAAATAACCCACCAGGCGAGCATGTGATACTAATCCAAACCAGCTGCGCTCCTGCTGTGAAATCTATTAAATTTTGGGCTTTTAAAAAACATTTTGACACAGTTATAAAAACGTCTGTGATTTATGCATGCTTGGATTTAATTTTTGGAAAGCTCTGAAGGCTTTGAATTTCATCAAGACCTCTGTTGACAGCATCCAGCAACATAAATACTTCATTTTAAAAACTTGAACAGAACACTTGATAAATGTGTTGCTGCAAATTCCTATTATATGCTGTAGTTTTTGTCCTTTTGTATGGTCTAATTCAAGGATTTTTGTTTTATTTCTTTCTAAAATGGCAGGTGTTTAGTGTTATATATGAGTTTAACATTTTCCCCATAAATCTTGTTGTTTTTACCCCTCTAATCATGGTTTCAGTGGTTAGCCAATAGAGGCTTAAGTATTCAATTTCATCTGGGCAAGTTAAAATATCAGTCATTCTTAATTGGCTGCCCATAATGGCACTTGTATTACAAATGACATCATAACACATCTGCATGTGAATTCTTGAAATGGTCATGTACATGTAGAAATAATGAAGATCACCATTAAATTACAATCCCTTACTGCTTTGATGTGTACCTGAGAGATACCCTCAAATATTATGAGGTGTAGTGGAGGAGTTATAATCCAATATGCAAATTTGCACCTGTAATTACTTTAATGAGGCCTACCTCTCAGGCAAAGTCAATTGTAGAATGCTTGAAATGGTCATGTACATGTAGAAATATTACATTACGTTCAACGTTAAATAACCTATACATTTCATGCAAATTTGATTTGCTGCCAAACATGTATTTGAAGATCCAAATTCAGTTAATGAACTAACCTTCTTATCATGTACTGATTTTTATCTCCAAATGGATTCAGAGAAGAAAAATATTGTTAATGCATGACAAAATGTGTACAGCTTCTGAAATCGAATGCAATATTCCTTTATGGTGGAAATTCAGTTTGAAATTTCAGGTCAGAATTTTCTGATCTGAATTTTGAAATTTAGCTGTCATGCATAAATTATTAAAATGATTTCATTACTGCTATATCAACTTGTATATCATTCACCATATTGTCTTATTCTTCTTTAAGAATTCTCAGTAAACTATTCAGGTTCATTTTATTTTCTTCATCAACCGTGGAGTACAATACCATGACTGGTCATTTCTCCACAGTGGTTCATCATCTCTCGTCATGGTTTGTCCGACATAGCCGAGCCATGATAGACAGCGTAACCACAAGGATGAAGACCAATCACTTTACTGATAGGATTACTGCATAGCATTTGTGACCTCATCTCCTCAGCATGTTCATTATCCAGCAAATTATCAGCAATATGTGTATCATATATTTTGTCGTCTCTGTTTGGAATGAATTCAGATGCTGTGTTTGACTTGAGAGATGTCCTCATTCCATTTCTTCCCAGAATTCATTTCAAAGAGGGAGTCCTCATTTCTTCACTTAAACTCTGATTTTGTTGCAGCATAGTAAAGAAACATAAAATGACGAACCAGTCTCTCAGGTCATCCGTTCATTGAATGTCACCTTGGAATGACTGACTGACTCCATGATAATGAACAGGTCTTGTGCTTATATTCTCTGTCAAATGGTCAGTCATGATGTGGAATATAGGCATGGATTTTCAGTCTATTAACTAATTTCCATTAGAGTGAGTATAAAATTTAAGATTTTTCAAGCATATTTTTTACCTGTATGGAAAGCCACTATAGCCCTTAGTAATTAGGTGAATGAAAATAAAAATCAGTGGTAAGATTCACTTGAAGGGCGAATGGTGTGTGGACATTTTAGCGGACCAAAATGTTGCCCGCCAAAATGTTGTGGATCCACGGTAAATATATAAATTATTGATGTAAAACCGACTCAAGGGTACTATTATTCTACTATAGTCACTGTTATTGAAGGGAAGCTAACATGATCTAATAGTTAGGTTCTTGGTCTCGCATGGCCCGTGGTTCCTCCAGCATTCAGTAATGCTTTATGAGATTGGAATAAGAACTAATAAGGTTAGAGCTGATATTAATGATTAATGGTACAATGGTGGTCAATTAAGACAAGAGTATAGCTAAGCTCCATGTACTCTATACCCAATATCTGCAGGGATAAGTAAAGGATGATCGTTTGAGTGAGTGGTTATAGCCAGACTTCCGCCGCTAGTGGAAAGAAAGCCAGCTAAGTAACTGTATAGTGATAATGGTTGGAAGTTCCTTTCCTAGTCTATTGGTTTGTGGCCTTCACAGGATGTCCGGTCAGTATAATGTGTATCCGGTGCGATCAAATCCATGAATCAATGAGTCAATTGGTTGGGGAGAACGAACAGAAATTGTGCATTGTTTAATTCTACCAGTACTTCAGCAATTGCAATAAAGCCAGTCTAAATTCCAATGGTTGAAACCAAAACATATCGACGCTAATTTGTATGAAGTTGAAATTATAACAATTATATTTTGATCTACCAAAAATGTAGACTATCAGTAACCATGATTTTCTATTGAAACTCCAAAGCTTTACTTGTTTCTAAGGCTCTATTTATTTATTTGTTATTTTTTTGTTGTTGGTTAATTCGTTGATACACTTAGAAGAAGCAATGCATCATCGACATTCACAATGTTAGTCTCTTGATGACATATAGGGGGTAATAATTAAAGGGACAAATTTGGTGACACATCAGTTCAAATAAAACTGGCCACTTGAGGCTCCGAGTGATTGACCAGGGGATTCCTCGTGCACACTCCAGGTCATGGTAAGAGGTCTGGTCTCCTCAGAGAGGGTCCTAAGAGGTGACTAACTGGGGCACCTGTGGGGATCCCAGGTTTGAAAAGGAATGGGACCTAACCCGGGGGGGTCTCGGGGTGTTAAAAGGAATTGGACCCTACCCGTGTGGTTTCTGGGTGGGAAAAGGAATCAATATCGTGATATGAATGAAATAGCGTTGAAAGTGACGTTAAATCATATTCACTCACTCAATCAAATAAACCTGGCGGAAGCCCCATGTGGTGCAATGGTATTTCAATAAAAATCCATGGATACCGTCATATGGTCTCACCGTGAGCACTAGTTTGCTCACAGTCAAACCATTTCTCACCTGAAATGAATTTAAGGTGAGAAGACGATGGTTCATCTAAATCCTCCAAATTTGACAATAACCCTTGACCTTGTCAAAATGTGAGATTATGCTCGCCTATTCCCCTTCAAAATCTGATTCAAGGGAGCTGTTGACTGCTCGCCTGTGATTTCCTCGTGGCATAGCCTGAAAAAATTGTTGTAAATTCAATTGTAAATTATGCTAATATCGTATTGATAAAACATGTGAATCATTCCATTTGACCTAATTGAAAAATAAAGAAATGGGGGGTCACTGGGTTTCATTCTGCTGAATGTGCAAACAAATTTTCTGACATTTTCCTATCTATTCCCATGTTATTCCTGGCACATTAGGATGGTTGCCATGACAGCTGAGTCTCATTCAAATACAAATTTGCACACTTGTTTGACAATAAACAAAAACATAATTTACCTACTCGAAATGTATCAGGTGAGCATGTACCCGAGGTGTCGGCCTAAGGTACATGAATTTATAATGCACATTTTCATTTGAGAATGAAAGTATTAATGTGGCATGACATGTAGCAGTACAGTGTACTTGAATATATGGTAATGTCTATCTGACTTACATGTACATCAAGTGATTACTGGACTTTTATTGCTTTCGATGACCAAGTATAACTAGGTTACATGTACATTATTATTCATTTTTTGCCCTTGTCATATATTACAGGTGTTCCTAATCCTATCCTAAGTTGAGAGGATATATACATACATGTATTACCAGAGAGAAGATTCCAATTTGATTAAGGTAAGAATAAACTTCACATCTTAGATCTAATTGATATGTATTTACAATCTTCATTGCATCCTTATATTCAGGAATCAGGGGTTATCTCATTCCGCTCTTGCTGGACAGGGTTATGAAGACCCCAATTTTCAACAGTCTCACAGTCGCGTCCTTTCCCATGAAGTCAATGTTCGTTACTGTTTTCGTGCGTTCACGTACTGCATGGAATATTTTTGCAGAGCAGATAAGTGTCGAAGTAGTATTTACGTTTTTTCTCCTCTGGTGAACTTGACGGGATCCTGTCCAATGTAATGTATTCTGGGGGAAACCCTGTTCAATCGAATATGGTTTATTGGGCAAGGCTTTGCTGTAAGATTCATTGAAAATGTAATATCCTGAATGAAAGACTGACGATACAACTTGCAGCACTTCCTTTGTCAATTATATTTATATTTTATCAAGTCTTACACCATATCATTGCGTTCAATTGTACTGAAACATCTGCTCTCACTGAACACAGTTTGGTCTCGGGACAGCACTGCATTTCAAATAGTGAATATACATTTGATATCTTGCCCCAATGTGAGAATGTGAATGTAGGAAGATACCGGAATCTTAGTGTATCGGGGTTATAGTGTTGAAGTCAACATGGGTGATTGAAAGCACACATTGGGATGAAGTTGAAGTTTTAAAAGTACGTGTTACTTTCTCATAAGGTTTTGGTGTGGTCTTACATAGAGTACAGCCAGCCAATTAAAGGGACAAATGACCCTGTAGAAGGCTGAATGAGCAAAGCCAGAAATAATTCAAGTCTGAACGAGATATCTATTCAATTCAGTACCGTATGGGTCTGCCTGTTTTTCTTGTAGGAAATATTTTGTCACCCTAATCACATCATACATGGTATAATGATGTAAAATGGATATTGCGCTTAACATTTTGACTATTGAGTATACTCATAACATGACTGTAGTGGTTTTCCATACCTTTTTTCATTTGCCAGTCCACTTTTCCCATCATGCTTTTTGGGGAAAACCCAAGTGGAGATACATGTAGCATTCAGCTACCATATACAAGATGACCTGTAGCATTTCAAGCTGCCATTATTGTGTTTGTCGCATTATCAGCAACACCAGCATATCCAGTTTACCGTATGGTAGAAATTTATATGACTTACTATGAGGAGACTCAGTGGCAGTATGATCAGATTTACTGGAACAGGAAATTATGACCCCAAATTATTCCGATATATTTCTTTGTTCAGAGAGTGATCAAACTTATTAGAAGAGCTGAGGACATTTCAAATGCCACGATCGTCTCTCAGATTTTCTTGTTTCACCTCGCAATGTATTGTAGCGATAAAGCTGTCGCTAAGCTTAATCAGTGAAGTCCAATTACAGCAGATATACTTCAGCAGTCAACATATAACAGCATAGGGGGTGTTATTTAGCCAAGTTGATAATCCGTTCAACTACCCTAAGTTTTCATATGTTGACTGCTGAAGTATATCTGCTGTATTTGGACTTCACTGAATTTCTGTGACTTGCTCTGGTAAGCCAGACAAGTCCACACCTCCTGAACAGAAGTCTCCTGGGACCGGACAGACATCTGAGGAATGCTGAAATATGGGGAGAAGCTGCAGATGCCGATGATGATAATGGTTCAGTGTCTTGGCTTCATTCTTCTGCTTTGACCCCCTGAAATACTTGGGACACTGTAAAGTGTACTCCGACAAATCATGGGGTTACTGTCAAACTGAAGTAAATAAGACATTTGTACCTATTATCTTTTGCTCACCCAAGATATCTTTGGCTCATCCAAGAAAACATGGACATCCAAGAAAACATGGACATGCAAGAAAACATAGATTGTTAAAACAGTGGTGGGATGAACACCCCATGCGATCACATCGGATTACAGTACCCCATGATCATTGATATCACATCGAAATACAGTAGCCGATGCAATCACATCGGATTACAGTACCCCATGCAATCACATCAGATTACAGTACCCCATGATATCACATCGGATTACAGTACCCGATGCAATCACATCGGAATACAGTATTCAACTGCAGCCACTCTTCACCTAACAGTAGTGCATGAACACCCCATGCAATCGCATCGGGTTACGGTATTTGACTGCAGCCACCCTTCATCTAACAGTAGTGTGCATGAACACCCCATGAAATCACATCGGGTTACAGTATTCAATGACAGCTGCTTGTAATGGATGCAAGTGGAACTCATTGGAATGATTGTATGTTACAACAGTATTCGACTACAGCCATCCCGTTTAGTTTTATGCACTCCAGCAAGTCTCCACCCCATGAAAGCATAGTAATTCCGCTCATTGGTCATAATTAGATTATGCAAAGCAAATCTGAACTGAAGGACATGTTACTATATGAATAGAAGAAGAGTTTATTTATCCTGAGAAATTGGTCTTGAGTTCTTGTTTCTTATTGTGTTGCTTCCCGGTCTAGTATGTTACAGGTTCAACATATAACAGCATAGGGGGTGTTATTTAGCCAAGTTGATAATCCGTTTAACTACCCTAAGTTTTCATATGTTGACTGCTGAAGTATATCTGCTGTAAATGGATTTCACTGAAGCTTAGCGACAGCTTTATCGCTACATTATTTTATTGACTTTCAAAGTTGCATAATTGGAATGAAGCTAAACCACGGTCATTGTAATTTAAACTGTTATCAAAACGAGTTAAAACAATAAGAGAGACTCTTGTATATGTTGGTATATTTGTAAAGTTTCTAATGTATAGATTAGAAGATATCAAAAAGCAAAACTACACAAGCGAGAGAAATGTATATTTGAAGATTGGTTTATCAATTTGGTCTGTGGATCTGTTTGATAAAGTGATTAATGGTACAACAGTTTATATTCAATAATGAAATCGACACAGGACATTCTGTCATGTAATTTACAAACAAACACTTCTTTCAAATCACAATAAGAGAAATTTCTTTGATAAAGGAGAAAGTTTGATGACAAAAATCTCAAACACTTTTCCCCAGAAATCATATTTGGTATCAAAAGTGTTTTGGACTATATAAAGATACATGTACTATAAATAGTAAAAAAACAATGTATTTTTCCACCGGAGGTCGGGCCTCCAGTCCTTAATATTGTACATGTACATGTAATTAAACTGTGCTCCAGTGAATTTGTATCAGTTTGTTGTCAGTTAGTAACCCAGTGCCATGTTGAGCTATTTGACTTCCATGTATTCAGTTGTGCAGTCAGACATATGTGATGATGGACAAGAGGAGTATTTAATGGTGTTGACATTGTATATACAGCCACCCAGGTCAAGTGATCCTTGACTCCTATTCAATGGGCTGAACCACACCTCATGGTCTATATGTTTATCCAGAATTCATATTGGGACCATTAAAAGTCCATTAATGTCTTGCTACAGACATGCAGTATACTGGGAATAGTGATATATGGTGGTCCAGCCTGGATAAATCAAAGTTTGTGTAACCCAATCCAAAGATTAACAATGGAATAAGAGTATGCTTTAACAAATAGCAAAAAGGGTCGCAGAAATCTCTTTTGCAGAACATTAATCAGGTTCTTCTGGTATGAAAATGAAAAAAAAAGAAGAAAAAAAGAAAGAAAAAAAGAAACACACTATTGCAAGAGGGTGAATGTACAGTACAAGGCAGAAATATCTTGATGCTAAACGCGAGTTAAAAAAATCATTTTCGCGACTATAATTTATTAATCTCAATCGGGGACCTCGATCGCGCAAAAACAAAAGCATAATCGCGACTGAGACGCGTCGACTGCTCGCCGTCACTGTAATGATACTGCATGACGCGATCAGAACAAGTCGCGTGTTGTAAATAAACGGGTACCTTTGCTATTTGCCGATAGTCTCGTTTCTCAGCCTTGTATGCTCGGATAAATGCATGCGGGAGGATTTTGTTGTAGACTGTCTTTTTTGTAGCGATATATTTGCATGTAGCTTGATTGAAACCCCGCTAAATATATTTATTTTCAGAAGGCCCATACTTTAATTAATCTGTCCTTCAAAATATCTGCTCGTTTGTGTCTAAAATAAAACCAGACCAGGCGAGAAAATATAATAAACAAAAAGAAACTTTGAATTCGGCAACATTACCGTGCGTCTATGTCCCAGCCATCTCATCACAATTTGCCCAATTCAACCGGACGATCGTGCTAAAATATCAGTGCATCGTCTCTGTGGGTTTTAATCCGACATATAAATCCGAGTATCCCTTTATTTCCATTGTAAATCCAACAGTCGGCTCGCTAAAAGTTTTCTATGGAGCCATTTAAATTCACTTGGCACAGAAGACCGACATACAGACAGACAGCCGGCCAATCGCTGCGATTGTCTCACAGCTTTTTCTTCGATTACCTCTTTCTCAACTAATCAGCTTCGCAGTATTAACCAGCTCAGTCGGCCTTGTTTTATCGGAGGAATATTCATGATGACGACATGTCTATCTAATCAAATCCTTTGTTAATTGCTTGGCTATTTGTTAAATCACTCATCATAGGTCAAAAGTGGGGGAAATGATATTGGAAATGAGGTCAAGTTCTCCCACATTCTACCTCGAGAAATGAGATTTCGATGCGTTTAAAATGGTCCAAAAACCCCCGGCAAATTCTTTGCTGATTTTCTCAATTTCCATCAGAATGAAGGTACGTCTTCAATAAAATAAACCTCTTATACGTTTATGGTATTATTCTTAATAAAATTTGAACGTATTTTTACATTATTCATTATTACGATTATTACATTATTTAACGAGGTGGACTATCAGCGAGCTTGCACTCGACGAACATTTTACTGTGAGGCGAATATTTTACGTGGTGGTCAATCTCGGCGTGTTCGGCCAACAAGACTCGATCTGACGCGATCAATAAAGTAATCCCTTCTGAAATATGCCTGTGGATCGCGCTAAAACCCCAGACAATCGCGTCGACGCGCTACCATCGGCCGCTTTTACACGCTGACGCGTTTACAGAAAACACTCGGGTCGAAAACGCGTGTTCCGAAATTTGCAGTCGCGACTCCTTCAATAAACTAGTGCGGGTCAGTCTCGATTACTTTGCGTTCTACTCGCATTTAGGCCTTTTTTTTTTTATTAATTGGTTTACGGATTTTTCTGGCAAAAATGTCCAGATGGAGGATGGAAAAAAAATAAAAATAAAATCAAGCCTCCACACTTTATTTATTTTTACTTTCTGACAAACTTCTTAGACACGAGAGGGCGGTAAAAAAAAAAAATGATATGTCAAATCCAGGTAATAGCCAGTGTAATAATTACAAGACATTTACCAAAAGATCAATGACGGACGTTTCCTTCAACCAAGCGATAATATCAGTCGCTTTGCGTGAAACCAACACTTCAATAGGGGTGTTGACAGGACAAGTCATGTTTCCTGCTGTTATTTTGGACAGACAGGCCGGCAGATATGTCGTCAGTTGTCACTGATCTCCTTCAAGACCAAGTCCCCCACCGTCCCAGCAGTTACTGGACCGACAAGCCCTTGAAAAGGACGGTCGCGTCCTGTCTAAGAGTCAGTGAAAACCACCGCGAGGCCGAACCCGCCATCTTGGCTTCAAACACTGCGCCGTTGAAATGATGTCATGTCTGGTCCCCGAACTACAGCCGAAGGTAACATGGAAGTCGGAAACCACCACCACTGTAACCAAGGGAAGTAACCCGCCTCCAAGACCAAGATGTCTGCAGAGTGTTGAACTCGTGCGAACTCGAGCGTGAAGAATTTATATAAGATGTTTTACGCACAGCAAGTATTAAAATGAGACCAATATTGCGAATTTTATGTTTTTATTCTTCGGACAGAGAGGTCAGCAAATGTGACACGTCGGCGGATACGACAGAAATAAAAAAAAAATCAAAAATCCAATTTTATTTTTATTTCACTTTTGGCAAAATGAAGGTCGGCGGATCCGTAAACCAATCAATAAAAAAAAAAAGGCCTTAGCATCAAGTTACATGTATCTCTGCCTTGTACTGTATGTTCTGCAAAAATTTAATTTTGGAAAAAAAAAGAATTTGGAGAGAGAATTGAGCTGCATTATGTATTATTTCGGATAAAATTTAATAATTGAAACGATTCACTTTAACTGTTCTTCTTCAAATTATTCCATAATATTTCCTACTGGATGAAATTTGACTTTTATATATTAAATTGCACTTTCATATCTTATATATTGGAAAAAATAAAGTTTGCAATAATGTTCATAATCAGAAAACAAAAAATTATCAAGAGTAAAAAAGAAAAATCTGATGTCTTAGGTTCAGAGATTCTGTAAACCAAGATTAGCCTTCTGTAAATGACACAAACTGACCCACAAATACCTCGGTAATGAATGTAACAGTGTAGCCTATATATTACATGTCACATGCATAGATTTGCTATTTAGATTGGCAAATATTTGTCAGGCTTTAAATTATGCTTATACCCCTGTAAAATATTGTTTCTCAGAAAAAATATAAATTGCATTAGATTTACATAAGCAAAGTTTATATAACTGACATGTATTATATTTATTTTATATATAGAATGACCTTTCTCCACTTAGATTTATTTGATATATTTATGCCAGTATAGACAAGCAGATTGATGTGATATATTTATGCCAGTATAGACAAGCAGATTGATGTGTTCCATCATTTGAACATGATGAAGCAGGATGGGTTTACATGCATTTGTGGCAAATGGCAAATTAACTAGTCACCCGAGTATTCACTGATATAGAGAGTATGGAGTAAACCATCTGGGGTAGGATTATACATCATGTAGGTGTTATTACTTTTAATCATGTCTGTCTGCCCTTCTGTCTGTTCATAATCCAGACCTGTGCGAGATCTCTTATTACATGTTATTGCCGACTTTCATATTCAGATGATGATATTCTATCCGGGCCATACATGTATGTATTGAAAGATCCTATCAATTTTGATATCAAAAGTATAAGGTCATTGTGCCCCCAAAAGTCTTCGCATACATGTATGTGGGAAAACTTCGCCAACCTCAGACTTTGCAACACTTCATGTTTGTTATAACTTTCATGAGTTATTGCCCTTGAATATTTTATATGTATGTTCCTTCAAGTGCTGATTCAGAGCCTTCAACCCCATTCTCTCATATTTTGCTTTGCTTTGCTGTCCACAGTGTATCACTTAAGCCATCCAATGAAAATGGAGATCACCTCACATTGCGCCAAACTTTTGTCTTGTCAGTTCAAAACTGATGCTGTGAACACCTTTTTCTGTAGAAATGCACCTGTAGCATGAGTTTTGGCCTTCTCACTGGTTAGAGAGTGATGTTCCTGGGCCTTAGGGGTTGAAATTAAAAAAAAAAAAAAATATTACCTGTATCAGAGGACAGGTAAGAACAATTTCTACCTGTTTCTGCCCAACAGTAGACTGAACACTCTAAATCTAATGATATGAAATAATAATATTGCTTTTATGTTTTGTAATGTTGCATAAATATGAACAAAATCTTGCAGTACATGGCCACCTGATTAGTTTTATCTGTGTCGAATTAATAATGCATTAATTAAATAATCTGTTGACATGCAGTTTCCTGCATTCAGTTTGAAAGTTTTTGAGCAACAATGAAGTAACATCAACAAAAAAAAAAGAACAATTGGCTACCTGTCACTTGAGACAGGTAACTTATTTTTCTACCTGTCTCATCCAAAAAGTACCGGTCAGAGACAGGCGGACAGATGTTAATTTTGACCTGTGGGCCTAAAAAAACGAACTAAGGTATCATGCCAGTTCTAACCTGATGTTTGTCAGGATGTTATCAGCTAGGCAGATCCACACAGCTATATTCTCATACAAACAGACGGACTTGGGCACTGCTACATGTAACTCAATGATATTTTTATTGCTTTCGCTGGTGGAAATATCTGCTTTGTTATGATTGCCAACATATAAACAAGCCCCCAGGGAGGTATCCAATTGTAATACAGTAGTTTCTTCCTGTTGCCCACTGTAGTCTGTAGCATGAAAACATTGTTTGGCACTCTGGGTTTTATGCAGTCAATAGCTCCCAGGTAATAATTGTGTTTTATCACTCGTCATGTGTCAGACATAAGCAAATGGCCGATGTTTGTGAAACAACAGCAACAAAAACAACCACCTCCTCAGACAGTCAATTCGATTTTTGTCCCCCGCTACTTAGAAACACCGGTGTCCATAATTCCGTAATTCCGTAGTTCCGTAATTCTGTAAGATTTTCTTGTCCGGACAATAACTCGTGAACGATTTAACCGATCAACTTCAAACTTGGGGTGTGCCTTGACATTGGCGAGACGACGGTTGGGATTGTTTTTCAGGAATGTGCATAATACAATATGGCCGCCGTCAGCCATTTTGGATTATAAGCAGTTGGATCTTAGATTTTCTTGTCCGGACAATAACTCGTGAACGATTTAACCGATCAACTTCAAACTTGGGGTGTGCCTTGACATTGGTGAGAGGACGGTTGGGATTGTTTTTCAGCAATGTGCATAATCTAATATGGCCGCCGTCAGCCATATTGGATTATAAGCAGTTGGATCTTAGATTTTCTTGTCCGGACAATAACTCGTGAATGATTTAACCGATCAACTTCAAACTTGGGGTGTGCCTTGACAATGGTGAGAGGATCGTTGGGATTGTTTTTCAGCAATGTGCGTAATCGGCCGCCGTCCGCCATATTGGATTATAAGCTGTTGGATCTTGTCCGGACAATAACTCGAGAACAAGTCAACCGATCTACTTCATATGTGGGGAGTGCCTTGACATTGTTGAGAGGAGGATTAGGATTGTTTTTCAAGGACGTGCTTAATCCAATATGGCCACCATCAGCCATACTGGATTTCATTGGATTTTAAGCAGTTTGATCTTGTCCGGACAATAGCTGGAGTACGATTCAACTGATCTACTTCAAACTTAGGGAGTGCCTTGACATCAGTGAGAGGACGGTTGGGATTGTTTTTCAGCAATGTGCATAATCCAATATGGCCGCCGGCAGCCATATTGGATTATAAGCAGTTGGATCTTAGATTTTCTTGTCCAGACAATAACTCGTGAACGATTTAACTGATCAACTTTAAACTTGGGGTGTGCCTTGACATTGGTGAGAGGACGGTTGGGATTGTTTTTCAGCAATGTGTGTGATCTAATATGGCCGCCGTCAGCCATATTGGATTATAAGCAGTTGGATCTTGTCTGAACAATAACTCAAGAACGATTCAACCGATCTACTTCGAACTTGGAGTCCCTTGACCTTGGTGAGATCCCGGTTAGGATTGTGTTTCATGAACGAGCATAATCCAATTTGGCTGCCATCTACCAGCAAGATTGGATTACGTTTCATTTTAAGCAAGTGCATCTTGTCTGGACAACAACCCTAGAATAATTCAACTGATCGACTTCAAACTTGCAGTTTGGCTTGACATCAGTGAGAGGACAGTCATTGCTTTTCAGTTACCTGTGTAATCCAAGATGGCCACCATCAGTCATCTTAGATTTTCAGCATTTAGATCTTGTCTGGACAACAACTCTAGAACGATTCAACCAATCTACTTCAAACTTGGGGAGCGCATGGACATTGGTGAGAGGACAGTTGGTATTATGTTTTATGGATGTGCATAATCAAATATGGGTGCCATCCGCTGTATTAGATTATGTTAAGCTCATCAGCGATATCTCCATTTTCAAATCATACTCTTCATCAATGATATGAGATATCATCAACCACAAAAAATGGACCATAGAGGTCCATGGCCCCCGCAACAGCAGCGCCAGTTATGGTGGATGTAATCCACCATAACTGGTGCTGCTAGCGGGGGACATGGACCTCTATGGTCGATTTTTCTTATTAGAATGGGGTTTTAGAAACCTCCGTGTCAGTGTGTTTGATAAATCGGATTAAATATAAACAAACAAAAAATACCTGGAAATTCACTCCTCAAAATCTTCGATGCCTGCAGAGTCTCTGAAGGAGGTCTCTTGCTTTGACTCAGTGTCAGATAAAGGTAATTAAGCGCCGAGTGGTATTATGCAACCTTATATTCCATGTTAAACCCCTTGAAATAACACATGTTCAACTACATGTACATGTACCTGCACTTGAAAGCTGCAGAGATAGTGTCAGTAAGCTCCAGAGATAGTGTCAGTAGTCCATTTGTGTATGGATGAACATGCTGGATATTTTCAGATATACACACAGAGACACACAGAGTGTCACCCTCTCGAAATAAAGAATTTATTATATATTATTATTATTAGATTAAACATTGCCTTCAGCAATATACAGATATACATTTCTGTTGTCTGCTGAGTATAAGGAGTTTGTGTTACATTTTCTCCAACCACTTGATGATAGCTTTATGGGTTGAGCTTCGAATGTAGAAAGTGTTGACAGTACAACGGGATGGAAACATTTTGGGTACCCGTATTGGTACTGTACTCGTACTCGTATGAAACCCTTAACCAGAATAGAGATTGCCCATCTTCTTGAAGGGGGGGGTAGAGGAATTTCTATGTGCACATTACCCTTTGTGTGGACACACTACAACAGCTATATTGATAATGTCGTTCCAAAGCTATAGGGCTGAAATTGTCAAATTTTGAAAGATGTTTGGAATCGTCAGACAGTGGATTTCATGAATAAACTGACTTAATGAATTTAACCGTGTTTAATCTGAATAGCTAACCCACCATATATCGTGTACATTCGTTGGACACTCGAGGTGAATCAATCCTGACATAAATTTGACCAAAATTGAAACTTGTCGAGAGAGTGACGTGTGCATGTATGTACCAGCTGTCTGTGGAGTTTTGTAGAAACGGCAGGGCATCACAGGAGATCTTCAAGTTTTAAAGGACTTGATTGGTCAATTCAAATTTTCAAAAGTAATCTTGGATTTTCATTGGCCTGTGAAAATGTTCATTAAGAGCTGTGCTATAAAGATGTCTTGTGGGAGTTGCTTATATTTAATCTGAGGAGGTGAGATGTTCAGAGTTAGCACAGGTGCGAGCATGCACTAGGCTGAAACAATCTTCCAGGTGACAGTAGCATGGAGACTGTATCTTCCAGTATACTTTTCCCAGATTTTCAAACCTAGAATTTTTAATGAAAACAGTGCAGTTTTATTGTTTCCTAAGCTAATATGATATTGTAAAATCATCGAAGTTTTATGGCTGTGAAATAAAAAGACGCTATAAATTTGAACATTATGTTGCAGTGACCACTTTAAATCTCATGATATATCTCAATAATGATATAAGACAAAATTTGGTAAATGGAGTGAGAAAGTGACTGAATTCTGAACAAAACAAAACACAGCTCAGTCATCCAACATAATCTTTATTTGGAAGACACATGCCTATTATCGGACATTCAATCAAATTACCAGTCAGGTCTTTAGGAAACCAAGTTGCCCCCGCCCTGCCCCAAATTCCCCCCTCCCCCCCCCTCTCCAAAATCCTCCCCTCTCTCTCCTCCAAATCCTCCTCGCTCCCCCTCCCCCAAATCCACTCGCCACCTCTGTTAAACTGAATCACCCATGAAGAAACATGAATTCTCCCAAACATCTCACCCACTCCCCTCCCCCGCATCTAACCCATGTTGAGACATGTTCCACAGGATTTCTCAAATTTTATACATATCTGTTGCAGCAGACAGAAATATAAGTGTATAGGATTTAATATATATTTGATTCAAATCAGCATTTATTTCCACACATTGATTTGCATCTGTCTGCATTCAAATGCATATTTCTCAAGTTGGTCATCTAGAAGAGAAAAATATTGGCTTTGTAAACATATGTATGTACATTGTACATATTATATTGGACCTTGCAACAAAATTTAATTAACCAATGAAGGAGCTGGCCGGATCATGGACCATTTCCAAGTTTATTTAGCCTTGGAAACCATAGTTCACCCTGGTGTTAGGCAGGGCTGTATTGTGCCCAGATAAACAGCCCTTGAGTAGACTGGAGATGGCTGGAGGATATCTCCAGGGATGAGCCAGTAATTAGGTTTGTCTTCCCAAGGCTAATTACAGTCTGTCTTAGTCGCTGGGGTCATGTTTGATAATAGACTGAAATAGCACCGAGTCCCTCTTCCCATCTACATCTCAGACTTTTCGGAAGCAGCGGACAAAAAGGTATAGGCAAGTTGTCTTCCGGAAGAAATGCTTGTGCCTCTGTTACCACATCCGGAGAGCTTTCACCAATTATCTCGAGACAAGCCAGTTTAATGATGGGCTCTGCATTGATTTCAGCAAATTAAATGAAATAGTTAAATTCTGGTACATACGTATATATACAGTGTATATATTTGTATGTCCGTAATTTCCTCGCAATGTCTGTAATTCAAAGACTTGTTCAATGCTCTAGAGGATGTGCATCTTTTAATTCGATTTGATTACAGATAATTAGGTCAGTACCTCCGCGGTCTCGGTGAATACGAGACAAATCATCTGTATACTTAACCCGCCATGGAGATTAGTTCATTTCAGCCTTGTTGATGAAGTGAGAATGAGATCCAGAAGTGAATGGCTGGCAATGATAAATGGCTAGAAATTATAGTGATACTTACAGCTGTGCTAGTGAACTGAACTTCGTAGAACTAAATTGATGAAATGGATAACAGTTATGCAATATACAGCATCTGTATGTAATATATTTTCTTAGTAGAATTCAATCGTAATTAGAACAATTCCAAGCTTGTAAAATCCAGATTAAGAAATCATCATGTCATCAGGGGCATCAACAGGGGGAGTCACCGGGTGCAAAAGATCCCTTCTCGGAGTGCAATTTTTCTCTTTTTCTCCTAAAAATGTTGAATGTTTTTAAATGTACAAATATATACACTGTATACATGTATATACGTATGTACCAGAATGACCGGACATTTTATTAACCTTTTCAATGTTGATGACGTGCAGTGCACGTCACTGCTTTCTATCCTCATTGTGTTCATGACGTGCAGTGTACGTCCAAGTTCGCAGTCGTTCTGTGACAGTGACGTTACGTCGGCGGGCGAAATTCTATGCATTGAGAGACACGCTGATCAAACAGAAGGTAATTCCGTCGTTTAACCGGCGCATCCACAAATGGCATTTCGTATTATTTTGACATCAAAGCATGGACGACACATCTACGTGTACAGTATTCTTGTAAAGGCCGCGACATTGCAGGAGAAACCAGGTTAAACAGTGAAAGGGTTAAGTAGGCACAGAGAATGACCGCTCGCCCTCTCAATTAATGAGTATACTACCAGTTTAACTTTCAATGTTTCAGTAAATGCCTTTTCTTAGAGGTGAAACAATTTGTTGAATCGCATTGAACTGATAAAAGAGTTGAAGCACCAACCTGCAATTACATGTATGTCTTTTGAGTTTAATTCATGAAACATTAAAATTGGCACCAAATTAAAGTATATCTATTATGACTGTTAGATACCCAAGTCATGAAATTTTAGATCATTGCGTAATTAAAAATATATATATATATATATATAATGTGTATTTTTGTGCCTAACCTTATATTGGACGGATTGCGAAGCAATAGCCGTCCTATGAATTGATGTTGTCTGGCTGACTGGCTGGTTGGCTGGCTGGCTGTCCGTCGTCAACATTCCAGGATACAAGTTTTGTGTTCAAGGTTTGGAAAAGTTTGAGCTCTACCATGTATCACGCTAACTAAGCTTCACCCGACCCCATATACTGATATTTTCAGATACCATACCAGATGCTGCATTGACTGCACCCATTCACTGCACCCTGGGGGTATATCCCCCTCTCCCCTACCCTCGGAACAGAACCCTACCCTCTATCTCCGAAACTAAGCCTCGCCCCACCCCATATGCTGATATTTTCAGATTCCATACCAGATGCTGCATTGACTGCACCCATTCACTACACCTTGGGGGTATATCCCCGTCTCCCCTCCCCCCCCCCCCATCATCTAGTTACAATACTGTTACATGCACGTTGTATGGACATTGTATTGAATTAAAATATTAATCCAATCCAATACAAACATTCTTTACATTCTTTGATGGACAACAGCTTACATTGGAATGGAACGGAAGACAAAAGAGATGCTTGAATCGAGTATTTTATATTGGTCACCTGTTAATCCAAAATGAAACAATTTTAAATTTTGCAACTTCGTACTTCATGTAATATTTAATCTTGTACATGTACAAATTTATGAAAATGTACTATGCAAAAAAATACTGCAGTCTACCTGGTAGGCCTACACTTTCAAAACTTTAGATATATCATTCCATAAAGTAAAAAATAAATATATTTGGTGGAAATGTGATATTCCACAGAAATTTTATTGCTTACAATAAACATAGATTTCATATATTGGAGAGGGACAATAACAGAAGTCCTCATCATCATCATATTGGAAAGTGAAAGATAATGTTGGTGGAAATTATAATCCGACGTGGGAGTACTTCAGGAAAATGGAACAGCGATTTTGCACATCGCAAGTGCAAAGTGCAGTACAATACATCGCAGCCCAAGCCGTTCCGTGTAAGAAACCTCCTCTCTCCAAAAAAAGTTGTTACGTATATTCATCATTCTCATGAAGAGAAGATTGACCTTGCCACTGAAAGCTTTAAGTTATCCGTGAATAAAAGTAAATCTACCATTTCTGATGCGCAAGCTTGCACTAAGATTCTCAATATCCGCCTCCATTCAGCCGGAAAGAGACAGCCGGACGAAGTTCAGAGTTGGCGTGTCTGCCATTTTACAAGGTGTCCGTCACAGTTACTAGGGGTAAGGGCACGATTCAAACCTCGAAAACTGGAGAGTGATCGTCAGATAGGTAATGTTGGCATTTTTGTAATGTTTTGATTGTTGGCTCCTTGCGGGTGCTTTGATTAGCATATTCTATTCTATTATACGTCATGAAATCTGCGGGAATAGCCTTTGAAATTTCTCAAATAAACACCGGTTCTCTGTTAAAATTGAGGACATTTTTTGTTACAGAGTGTAGAATATACGTCGGGCTACAATACAACGTAACCGAGATGGCGGAAAATGCACTAGAACTATATAAAAATACACCCGGATACTGTATATTTGCGTTTCTTTTGGATTTCCTCAAAGAAATCTCCCATCTCCATTCCATCCCATAATATTTCTAGGAATTCCCTTCAATTTGATATGTCATATGCCACTTTAGCCAATCGAGAACCAGTGTTTTGATAGAGACAAACCAGAGATATCCCAAACAATCGCCGTGCCGTTGCCGATGTGATTCTCAGCCTATGCTTCAAACAAATGTATTTTACTCTGAGACAGACACTTTGCAGATAATATTTTTTTCAACAATAATAAATAACAACACTTATTCATTCAAACATATGTCACATAGGGGAAAAAACACAACATATAGGCAATAGCAAACACTGTGAGATATAGCAAATTTTCAGCCACTTCGTCAGACAGTGCCATATTGGCCAATGTTGAACTCTCAGATTCTTCTTAAATTTGGTATGAATATACCATGACACAAGATGTTGCTTGGGATTGCGTTCCGCCCACTTGCACCTACAGATGGCACCACCCCGTGTCAAAATCTAAATTTGATTTCGGTCATCAGCTTCTTCTCCAATTTGGTATGCAGATACCATGCGATGAGATGTCCCTTGGGATTGTATTTCACCTGCTTCTGCTTACAGGTGGCGACAGCTGGTGGAAAAATCTGAAATTGTTTCTGGGCAATAATTTGACAACTGCTCATCGGATTCTTTTCAAATTTGGTACATGTATTAGATGCCATAAGATGTCGCTTGGGATTGTGTTTCTACTCTTGTGCCTACAGGTGGCGACACCTGGGGGCAAAATCTGAATTTGGTTCCCAGGCAATAACTTGAAGATCCCTCTTCAGATTCTTCTCATAGCTTGTATGCTGATACCATGCCATGAGATGGTGCTTGCATGCGTTTCGCCAACTTGCACCTACAGGTGCCGACACCTGGTGGCAAATTTAAAATATGGTTTCTGGGCAATAGGTTGAGAATGCCTTCGGATTCTCGTAAAATTTGGTTTGCAGATAATATGCCTTTTGATGTCACTTGGGGTTGCATCTCGGTTACATAACCCCCATGTTTCACTGCATGGAAACTATATATTACAGCAGCAATCAACATTCAGTCAGCCATTCTGAGTTGATCTTAAAACTTGGAGAGGTAGCTCGAGAAGACCCTTCCACATCCAATGCCTATGAAGTAGCAGTAATGCCTCCCTCATGTATATCCCCTGGGACCAACAGTGCTAAAAAATATTGCTGCCATTTCGGCGGGGGACGTAGCATCCTCTGGCTGCTTGTACATGTACATAGAAAAGTTCTCATGCATAAACAAATGTTCCGGGCTTCTGGCTGTGTCAGATCATCGCTATACACAAATGTAGCTGAAATATTGCTGAACACAACGTTAAACCTTAATTCTCTCTCTTTCTCTCTGGCTGTGTGAGATGAGAGAAATACTTAGAACTCACAAGTAGAGGCTTAAGGACTCAAGTGACTGTCACCTCTTGACATGGACTGGTGAATGTCAAGTTCTACTGGCTGCTTCCTTTTATTATCATGGTTGTTACATCTTCATTGCTCACAGGCCACTCCATCTGGCTGACTTAAACTTGCAGTGACCAACTTGAGAACAACTTAAAAAGCTTTGAATATGTATTCCCTAAAGGTATCAGTAACATAAAGTGGAAGGTCGACTGTTTGATACATGTACTCAGGATTCCATCGTCTTTTTTTTTTGCCTCCGCATATGAAGTATGTTGGGATGCATATAGTGTTTGGCCTGCCCATCTATCTGTCCATCTATCTGTCTGTCTGTATGCCACATTTTCCTTGTGTAAGCAACTACTCCAACAGTTTTCATCAGAAGCTTCTCAACACATCGTAAATACAACAAAAATTAATCTTTCATCTCGTATCTTCAAAAGCATTCAGTGAAAACTGTGGGACTAGTTGATTACAACAGAACATGGTCTATATACTGGAACAGATACAAAATATTGACAAAACAGATATACAAAATATTGACAGTCCAAAACGTCATAAATACAAGAAATTAATATTTCATCTAATAAATACATTCTGTGGGACATGCATATCTTCAAATCATGTTAAACTTGTCTGCGAAGTTTCAAAATTATCGAGTGAAAACTTGAGGGGGGGGGGGGGAGGTTAGTTGATTACACCAGAACAAGGTCTATCATAGCTGGAATAGATCCATAACATTGTCAAAATCCAATAAAAAAAAAAAAAAAAATCAATAAAAAAATCCGACACATGTAAATAGACCTGGAAATAATTTTCCTGGTGAAAATTCTGTGTATATTAAATTAATTGATTTACTGGAAAATGATACATATTTGGCTTAATTATAATATACTTTAAACTACATGTATATGAAATTGCTAACTCAAATTACTTTGTTATTTATCCTATCGTTTTCTTTTCCCTTTACCGGAAATAGAAAGTACGGGAACTATCCATGTTTGCTATGCTTTTGATGACTGGTATTGGTCAACGGACCCAGTTATTGTTCCAATTCATGGCCTTATTAGCATAAATTAGAATCGCTGATTACCTAAATCTCATGGGCCCTCCAGCTTAGGGCAGCATGGTTTGTACCATGTTTGTCTGGCACAGGAGGTAGATTAAAGTGCCAAACAAATGAGGCTCTCGACAATCCATTGTGATCAGTGTCTGTAGAGCCTAATTTTCAAAACTCGAAGTTCAAATTTTTTTTGTAGTTTTGGTTAGGTTTTTGTTAGAGTTAGGGTTTTGCTAGGGTATGTTTGTTTGGGTCATCGTCGCTGTGTGACCAATAAGGTTAGGTGCGACGTTAAACTTCAAACAACCAACCTAAATCTCATGGATATAATTGATTTTCATTACTAAATGCATTGAATCTTGAGACACATATAAATAAGAAAAAAGATTGGTATCGCTCTGAAGTCGGGTACCCCCATTTTGACAGCATGGCCAGGTGCGATTGTGAAGTAATAGTGGTCATTATCAAAATCATGGGAGAAAATAAATAAATTAGAGCTGATTAAATATGAAGGCGTTTTCAAATAGTGCAAACACAGCTCACATGGTCTGCCATTTTTAGCCCACCATCACCAGATGGTGGGCTGTTCAAATCGCTTTTCGTCCGTGGTCCGTCGTCTGTGGTCCGTCATCCGGCGTCCGTCCGTCCGTAAACAATTCTTGTTATCGCGATTTCTCAGGAACTGCTTTATGGATCTTTCTCAAATTTGGTACACAGGTTCCCCTTGGGGTCTAGTTGTGCAAGATACCTTTTTGGTCCGATTCGATAATACAATATGGCCACCAGGCAGCCATCTTGGATTTCCCCATGAAACCTTGTTATCGCGATTTCTCAGGAACTACTGCATGGATCTCTCTCAAATTTGGTACACAGGTTCCCCTTGGGGTCTAGTTGTGCAAGATACCTTTTCTGGTCCGATTCGAAAATCCAATATGGCCACCAGGCAGCCATCTTGGATTTCCCCATGAAACCTTGTTATCGCGATTTCTCAGGAACTACTGCATGGATCTTTCTCAAATTTGGTACACAGGTTCCCCTTGGGGTCTAGTTGTGCAAGATACCTTTCCTGGTCCGATTCGAAAATCTAATATGGCCACCAGGCAGCCATCTTGGATTTCCCCATGAAACCTTATTGCGATTTCTCGGGAACTACTGCATGGATCTCTCTCAAATTTGGTACACACGTTCCCCTAGTGGTCTAGTTGTGCAAGATACCTTTTCTGGTCCGATTCGAAAATTCAATATGGCCACCAGGAAGCCATCTTGGATTTCCCCATGAAACTTTGTTATCGTCATTTCTAAGGAAGTACTGCATGGATCTTTCTCAAATTTGATACACAGGTTCCCCTTAGGATCTAGTTGTGCAAGATACCGGTAGCTTTTTTGGTCCGATTCGAAAATCCAATATGGCCACCAGGCAGCCATATTGGATTTCCCCATGAAAATTTATCGTCATTTCTCAGGAAGTACTGCATGGATCTTTCTCAAATTTGGTACACAGGTTCCCCTTGGTGTCTAGTTGTGCAAGATACCTTTCCCGGTCCGATTTGAAAATCCAGTATGGCCACCAGGCAGCCATCTTGGATTTCTCCATGAAACTTTATCATCATGCATTTCTCAGGAACTACTGCATGGATCTTTCTCAAATTTGGTACACAGGTTCCTCTTAGGGTCTCAATATGCAAGATGCCTTTTTCGGTCCGAATCGAAAATCCAATATGGTCACCAGGCGGCCATCTTAGACTTCCCCATGAAATTTTGTTATCCTGATTTCTCAGGAAGTGTTGCCTGGATCTTTCTCAAATTTGATACACAGGTTCCCCTTGTGGTCCAGTTGTGCAAGATACCTTTTCTGGTCCGATCCGAAAATCCAATATGGCTAACAGGCGGCCATCTTGGATTTTCCCATGCAACTTTGTTATCGTGATTTCTCAGGAACTACTGCATGGATCTTTGATAAATTTGGTACACAGGTTCTCCTTGTCGTCTAGTTGTGCAAGATACCTTTTTCGGTCCGAATCGAAAATCCAATATGGCCACAAGGCTGCCATCTTGAATTTCCCCTTGGAACATTGTTATCGTGAATTCTCAGGAAATATTTCATGGATCTTTCTGAAATTTGATACACAGGTCCCACATGGCGCCTAGTAGTGCAAGATACCTTCTTTAGTCCGATTCGAAAATCCAAGTTACGCTTCAAATTAATACGGTATTCTCGAGTTGTGACGTTGCATCACAAGAGTCGGCGGATCAAACGTTGGGGCATATTCTATATATTGACTATAGAGAATATCCATACCTTCACCTTCCATATCAAGGAGTTCAAATAATTCGGAATTAAAATGTATTTCTTCAAATTTTAAATCAGTTTTCTTTAGTCCATGCAGTAGCAAGTGAACTGCTCCACCCTTTCGTCTGCCGGCGGGTCGGCTAATGAAGTGACGTCACTCTTGTGACTCAACGTTACAACTCGACAACTGTAGACTACTGCATGTTTCGATCCAAAGGAGATAATCAGGATTCAGGTACTTTCGAAGTTTCAACATTACTGCGCAGACCGGATCCCTTGCACCATCTTACTATTTTCGAGCATGGTATCTTAAAAGAGATATCTCAAACTAGCCCAGTAAACAGAACAGAATTAGCATTCGTTCCTAATTATGAAATCTTAAGTATGTTTCATAGCTCATGTCAAAGTGTCAAAGAGATTGGTCCTCGCTTCCAGTACCCAATGATGACACGTGCAAAAAAAAAAAAAAAAAAGCAAAAAAAAAAATACTACAAAACAAAAGTGAAGGATCCTCCATACATGTACATTCACTTTCAGACTAACTTTGTTCATTTCTCTTGTATTATAACAACCGACATAAGTACAGTTTCTAGAAATCTTGAAACTCCTGAAACTTATCTTGGTGTTTTTCAGTGTCCCTTTTCCGATCTTTTTCGCTCAGATTCGAAATTCTGTAAACAAAATTACAAATCAATCGTTTGTTCGTAGTAACAATGGACAAAAAGATCCTCTAGTCATTAGCTTACAATTATCGGACAATGGTGGGCGCCAAGATCCTTCAGGATCTCTCGTATCAGTTCACTTCAGTAACTATCAACCAATAAGGTGGCATCTTCACAATAGTCTACATAGCTACTACCTACACTGCGATCTGATTGACTGAAACAGAGAAACTAGTACCCATAGCCAATTATAAACACCAGCATTTGAGGAAAGTAAGGTTTGAGAAGATGGGCAAAAGAATGCTTTTAAAGCTTTTATTTTAGCTGCCAGCTGGCTTTAAATACCTTTGAAATAATGGATCACTAAAGGTCACCTGTATTACTGCAAAAAATAATGAATTTGTGACTGTATAGGGAGAAGCACTCTTATATTCTCTGTTTAACCCTTTCGTACTTATACCGGCCAATTCACCACCACGCAAAAAAATCGCCGCACAGTAAAATATTCGTCAAGTGAGAGGTCGTCGGTAGTCCACATCGTTGGACAAGGAAATAGTCGACAATATACGTTCAAATTTTATTGTAAATCACGCAATAAACGTTTAACAAGTTTATTTTATTGAAGACGTACCTTCCTTGTGGTGAAAATTGAGAAAATCGGCGAAGAATTTGCCGTTTTTTGACCATTTTCAACGCCATCGAAATCCCATTTCCCGCGGTAGAATGTTAGAGATATTGGTCATTTCCGGGTCTTTCGACCTGTGATGAGTGATTTGATTGGATAGGATTGCATAACGAAGGATTTGATTGGATAGAGATGTCATCATTGTTTGATAGCGTGACCAAATTGACCTCGACCGGGCTCTGTTAGTATCGCGAAGCCGATTAGTTGAGACGTGTGAGACAATGGCAGCGATTGGCCGGCTGCCTGTCTGCGTGTCGGTCTTCAGTGCCAGTTGAATTTCTCGCCATAGAAAATGGCTTCGTTGAAACTTTAGCGAGCCGACTGTTGGATTTACAATGGAAATAAAGGGTTTCTCGGATTTATATGTCGGATTAAAACCCACACGGACGATGCACTGGTATTTTAGCACGATCGTCCGGTTGAATTGGGCGAATCGTGAAGAGATTTTTTATGGAAACTATCATTTGGCTGGGACATACACTCACGGTAATGTTGTCGAAATCAGCGATTTTTTTTTTGTTTATTTTATTTTCTCGCCTGGTCTGGTTTTATTTTAGACACAAATGGGCAGATATTTGGAAGGACAGATTAATTAAAGTATGGGCTTTCTGAAAATATATATATTTAGCGGGGTTTCAATCAAGCTACATGCAAATATATTGCTTCAAAAAAAGACTGTCTATAACAAAATCCTCTTGCATGCATTTATCCGAACATACAAGGCTGACAAACGAGACTATCAGCAAGTAGCAAAGAGTTAACTCAGGGCAGGCATTTAGAGCCTGGTTTCACACTTCGGGGGGTTGTGAGTGGTTATGACAGCCCAGCCATGTGACACCCACACAAAATTTAGGCACACCAGCAGACTGTATAACTCCATGCTGAAGAACAAATACAAGGAAAAAGGTATAGATCTCTGAACCCACTATTTCCTGTATTTAGGGAACTGTGTATACTATATTGCTACATGTATGCCTGAAGATGTTTTGCTGGAAAAAAGCAGCCAGACAGCAGCATATCAGCATTAATAGCTCTGACTGTCAAAATGTCATAATATTAACCTTAAGAAATGAACTCCATCTCTTGACAGGCTAATCTATTGGTAAATGGTAGGGGTTATGGCTAGGCCTGTACGGGATGGGAGTTTGGAGTACGTACACTGAAAATGGCGAAGGTTCAAACTAAAGGATAGGAAAGGATTATTTCTTGTTTACTGTATTATTTAACGCTGTATTTTACTGGATATTGTTTGCTGTGATAATTTGCCTGCATGGTGAGAAGTATACTATTGAATCAAATGTCATGCTTTATGTAAGTTATATAACGAACATTGACTTTTAAAGGAGAATGATGTGTGACCTGTAACATGAGCTCAGAATTGTTTCTTTGTGAGTAATACAACTTAGGATGATCAATTCAAGCTGTAATGATACCTCCCCCCATTTTTTCCCTTCTAAATTAACTTTTTCATGATTGATTCATACTGCAGACTCTGTTATACCATGCTGGCATGGTATTTCTAGTTGATGGGAAACTTGGTGTGATTAAGCAGAGATTTTGTGATAAGAGAGATTTGCAACTTCATGACATTGCTATGATCATCATTTCAGCGTTTATATTGAATAACATATACAAGCAGTATGTTTCAGCATTCTCAGAAAATTAATGATGTTGTGTATATGAAATAGGAACATAAATAAATTCTAGTTGCCCTTGGGCAAGTACGGGCAACCAATACATCCAAATGCATTGCAATTCAAGCAGAATTAGGTTGCCCAAAGGAAATTTTGGTTGCCCCAGGCAACAGGGCAATGGGCTATTTCGTACCCTGATACTAGTTCAATGGTGTATTTGCTGTGAGTTCTGAACACTTTCGACATGATTTGATGTCAAAATTCAAAGATATAGAACAAAATGAGCCTGCATGTCTGCATTTGTCATTGATGTATTTACACATGTATAGTCAACTACAGATGATTTAGCATGGGGTTTAAATAATCACACTATGGATAGACCAGCAGCGAGCAAAGACCCCCTAATATCAGCGGTTGAAGCGATTTTTGTCCCCAACTCAGCACAGGTTATCAAAGAGATAACCACTCCCACAGACAGTGACATCACACAGTTATGTTACAGTTTAATACCAATGACGCTTAACTTTGATGACACCGAGCGTGATGCGCCTAGTGTGCACAATGCATGTTTATAAGTTGTACACACTGAGCAGTACACCACTGACGTGATGCCCAGAAAATATATAAGATAGAAATTACAATCTTGTCAATCTCCATATCTGTAGATTGGGTTAGTTCAAGTCCAATGCCTTAACAGCCAGGCTTGGTCAGATTTATTGAGCGAATAATGAAATATATGCGTGTCAAATTAGACAAACATGCTATCTAACGGTAGTCCGTTGGCTATAGCCAGGTTGTGTCTATGGTCTTATAGGGACTAGTTTAGCAGGGCTGATTTGATTTTGTGCTCCCTTAATATAAGTTAAATGTTTAATACGCCATGAACTTGGGTCTTAATTGCATTCAAGGACAGCGCCCCCTGCTGTGAGGTATCCGAGGAGCGATAAATTTGCTGAATTACGAGACGAAAATTTGACGGAATGGTTAATTGCATGTTATAGTCAGACTTGATCTAATTTGTGCAGAGCATCCGCAAGCCTTCACTCGAGATTTCTTAAAATAGGGATGAATTGAGCTTAATTGATGACTTGGGTCCTCTACGAGAGTCTTCAACTGGTGGCTTTATGATATGGTGGCCGGTGATTTCACGATCCACACAAATAATGCACACTCAGTGTTTTCTTATTCTCTTCTCAACATCCAGCATTCTCTCGTTGTCAGAGTGTGTAACCTACTACTGTCAGTATAGCACCCTCTGACTGCATTGCGCCAAAAAATAAGTGTTCATACTTCATGTAAGTTTCACGAGACGATGCATACAATAGCCAAGTCTAGGGACAACAATGTGTCTAGACCTGTGCCTTTTCAGTGACACAAAGACCCAGACAATAGTTCCAACATGAAGTATCGACCAAAATAAGGCACACGTTCAGTATTTATTGAGCATGATGTAGTTATATTTGTCTAGGATAGACATGGAAAGTGCATCAAATGTAGCTTGTAGAATAAGGAGTGGGTTAAAAATGCTTGACTATTTGAGAAGAATGTCCAATTTAGCTGTGATATCCTGTTCACATTCTGATCCAATATAAATGCATTCAGAGTTCAGAGAATATGTAAACTTCTTGAAACTGTTGAATATTGGGTGTCATATCCATTCACTCAATGTTGTAGACTGGCACAGGAGGTAGATTAAAGTACCAGACAGATTGGGCTCTCTGAGGATCCATTATGATCAGTGTCTGTGGAGCCTAATTTTCAAAATTCGAAATTCAATATTTTTTTTGTAGTTTTGGTTAGGTTTTTGTTAGGATTAGGGTTTTGTTTGGGTCATCGTCGCCGTGTGACCAATAAGGTTAGGTGCGACGTTAAAATTCAAACAACCAACCAACCAACTCAATGTTGTAATTTTGAATCCCCAATTACCTCAAGATCATGTCGCAAGATATATTTCTGGAGGCTGTATCATGTCCATTAATTATCCCTCGCCCTTATAAAGTGAAGGATTTACATTAATATTCTCTATCCCCATCTCCTGATCATTGCAGTATCATCAGCTAAACTGCTGCCACCCCATGGGTCTCAGGTGTTGGAAGACCCTACCTGTGGGGTTTCCAGATGTGAAAATGAATAGGAACCAAATGTCATGATATGACTGAAATAGTTTTGAAAGTGACAATAAATCACATTCACTCACTCACTCACTTTGTCCCTTCTTGATCAACAGACACAATATTTAAATGTCAGCTTTTGAAAGAACCATCATTCAAGTCGGAGTTTTTGTTTTTAATCATTCAGGCTGCAGGGTCACACTTAATACCTTGCCGATGTGCAGTGTCGGGTTTTTACGCGTTTTGATGATTTCCCACAGAGGTCTGTTCAGAGCGTTATCCCGTCCATCAATAATTTCTTGCCTGGACCATATCTCGGTTACTGTTTGATGGACAACTTCAAAACTGACACAATGCTTAGCATTGTGTAGATGTGCTCTGTCAGGTAATTTACGGCCCTTTATGCTGTCAACAATTTCTTGTTCGGTCCATTATCTTGATGCACAGTTTGGAAGCTTGCATGGAAGATGGTAACAGGTAGTACTTGTAGAGGTGTGCTGTCTGTTTTCTTACTCATTTGGACGAGTTTCCACAGACTTTATGATCCTTATCCCATCCATCATCATGGCCCTTTATCCCACTCATCAGCATGGTCCTTTATCCCACCCATCAGCATGGCCCTTTATCCCACCCATCAGCATGGCCCTTTTACCCCACCCATCAGCATGGCCCTTTATCCCACCCATCAGCATGGTCCTTTATCCCACCCATCTGCATGGCCCTTTATCCCACCCATCAGCATGGCCCTTTATCCCACCCATCAGCATGGCCCTTTACCCCACCCATCAGCATGGCCCTTTATCCCACCTACCAGCATGGCCCTTCATCCCACCCATCAGCCTGGCCCTTTATCCCACCCATCAGCATGGCCCTTTATCTCACCCATCAACATGGTCCTTTACCCCACCCATCAGCATGGCCCTTTACCCCACCCATAAGTATGGCCCTTTATCCCACCCATCAGCATGGCCCTTTATCCCACCCATCAGCATGGCCCTTTGTCCCACCCATCAGCATGGCCCTTTGTCCCACCCATCAGCATGGCCCTTTATCCCACCCATCAGCATTTTCTTGTCTGGTCCATACCTAGGTTATTATTTGATGGACAACTTCAAAACTTACATGGAAGATGTTGAGAACTTTGCAGTTGTTCACTGTCAGATTTTGCCCCCATTTTGAGTTGAGCTTTGTTGTTCTTTTTCCTCAACCTCACTACAGCTTTGTCACATACATGTGCATTCTTCTGGTGTTCGGGCCGGTGTTCGGGCCGGGCCGTAGCCTATCTCAGAATATTTGGAATTTATGTGGAAGTACCTCTGTGATTCCAGATCCCTAATGTTCAAAATCCTTGTCTTTCATTCAACAATTTGTATCTTACTGTATACAAACATAATGTGTTTATGTCTGAGTGGTCAATGCATCTTTTAGATGCTACATCATGTTCCCTTTGTGGTGTGATATGACATTATACCTGGCTTATAGCATCTCATGTTTTAAGCTCAGGATAAGCTTTTTTTGTACATCCATTCCTTTGAAGGCTTATAGTATCTGTCTGATATTGTTCTTCTATTCATACCAGTCTGGATGTATGGATTCACTTTGATATGGATATGTATATTCTTATATATATGTATGACGATGTTTATAAATGGAAGACATTTGCAGATTTACCCAGACTAACGGAACTGTATCGGGTTCCTCCTGGATAAAGTTGGACAAATCCATCAGCGATCGACAGAGTTTATTGGGACTGGTAGAATGAAATGATCATTTCCTCTGGTCTAGATGTTATGTATTCTCCCTTCAATTATACTGACGGCCAGCTCTTGTCTTCTCAGATAATCCAGACGGAGAGCAAATTGCTTTGGAATTGGAGCACTCTGGAATTTGTGTACCATTTCATGTCCTGTCATTAACCTCGGAGTCTTGTGAGTATAGCTATACAATTAGCTCTGCTCCCCCCATTACTGTATACATGTATGTTCTGGTCTTGTGGCTTTGGTATTCGGAGGGTGCATGGAGCTCATGGTTTAGGCCAGTACATTGCTCTTGACTTTTGTCCCACAGCTTACAACATTTTCAGATAGTGAAACACTATTGAATGCACATTTCCCTTCTCTCGACTTTGCCAAATATGGTTATTTGACTTTAGAACGGATTGTTCTCGAATGTCCTCAGGATCGCTAATGGGGTCAGATAAAAAAACAAAAAAGTGTATTGAATGCCCTTTCTTTGATAATTGATTTTAGAAAGTCATGAAACGTGGATAAGATAGCTTTGAGGTTTAGTAATAGTAGATTGTCCTAAGACAAAAGAAAAGTTCAAGGGATGTACTCATTGGCAGAGTCCATACAGTCATGAAGAATACTTGAAAGTCATGGAATGGAAGGCCTAAAGTCATGGAATTTTATCTCTGGTCATGGAATTTTTTCCAAAGCCATGGAAAAATTCAAGTAGAACTTGAAAATGTCTGTCAGGTCAATATTCTTCAGAGTCCCCAAAGTGTTTTTCAGAGTTGATTGTACAGATTGGATCATAGGTTGTGAAGCGATGCAAATTTGACTTGATCGAAAACTTTAGATTGCAGAAATGCCAGAACAGCATATACATGTATATAGACCCAAATATCTCAGCCTTATCATCGAATGAGTGGTGCCATACTGGTGGGGACTCCAAAAGTGCAAGGAATGTTTGAGCAAATCATTAAACACCTTGTATATTTGTCTGCAGTATTGATGTCTCCAGGTATCAACCAATCAGCATTAGGATGAAGAATTTGTTACCTGTATGAACCAAGCATTAGAGAACAATTGAGATTGGATAACATAGATAAAGCGCCCTCTAGTGGCCAAGAGGTACAAATGTACTAGTCTAAATCAACAGAGGAACAGGGATGTGTATAGGACCAGGACCAATGCTGATTTAATGAGTGTAATGCAAAGAATTGATGTCTGTCTTCTTTTTTTTCTCTCTAACGTGAACAAATCAACCCCATAGAAAACGAGCACAGCCGAGCCACACTGAAAACAGACCCAATAAGTTAATAGCCGTACAATGACAGAGAAATGTGCATGATGTTATACACATTATCTTGACAAGATGTCAGCTGGGAAAAGGACATGTATATAATTTAGATGATTAATTAAGGTGATTAAAATGCCGAGTTACATTGTCTTTATTGTGCGTACCAAAGATCTGAAGGAAAGGATCTTGTATATAATTCCGATGATTAACATGCGCAGTTACACATCTTCATCATGTCAGCGAGATCTATAATGATTGGGCAAAAACATGTCCACTTGTTAATCACATGGTCTTCAGAACCACGGGACGTGATGCATCAAGAAGACATTGTACCTACAGGAATGCCCCGGACTCGTAGATAAGTGGGTGTCCCGCTGTAATGGAATTGACAAAATGGATGATTTGTAAGGAACATGACCTTATTGTAGAGGGGTTCATTAAGTTGTCTACACAGAGGATCGTGGGCCGGGCACTTCCAGACCAGAGGTCTGTATATAGTTAGTGGGAGGGAGCGAGGACATTTAGAAGATGTATTGCAACGTTTTCTATCAGAGTCTTCCGTAATAGTTCCAACGTAATTTAGAGACCATTTCCCCGACTCGAGTTGGATGGAAACTTTTCTTCAGTGCACGACAAGTTCTTATTTGGCGGAATTGCTTTCCGCATCAGGAGTGGTGCACCTTGCCAAAATGAAGCCGGGCAAATTACGGGAGAAGGCTTGCCATCGAAGTCAGTGTAATTTGCCCATTGATTCTGTATGAACGCTGGAATCTACCGAGCCTTCTTGAACTGTCCACCCGAAAGCGGGCAATTCCATGATTACGTTTAACTGTAGGTAAACCGTATTTCAGAGAAATTGAGTTTGGTTAACTCCATTCCATCTTCCGAATCATTTAGCACAGCCTCAACTGTGGGATTCATTTGCAGCAAATAGTTTTACCATATTCATGTCCTAAGTTACTCATACGTAATACTCTTATCTGACAAGATTTAGTGAATGGCATTAGAAATAATAGCAATTGATTTTGGTTCTGGATGGAGCAGAAACATATTCTTGAATGAACCTTTACAGAAACTCTGTGATTGGCTCGATGTTCTTCCAGTTATATCCACCAGCCAATGAAAATCTTGGATTTTGTTTTAAAAATTTGAATTGACCAATCAAATATTTTTTAACTGGAAGATATCCTATGATGTACTATTGTTAACACCTACTGCCCGAAGGACTAAAGGAGGGCTTTTATTGGGGTCTGTCCGTCTGTGCATCCGTCTATATCCATCCATGCGACCACGTTTCCAGACAGTAACTTTGAAAACGTGAACGGATTATTTCCAAATTTGGTATGTGGATACCTTGCCTGAATATCTCTCTTGGGATTGTTTTTCATGCTGATCTGTGTATAAGTGGCGCTATCTGTGGGTCAATTTAAAATTTCATTTTTGAACAATAACTCTTGAAAACTTGAATGGATTCTTTCCAAATTTTTGATGTGGGTACCCTGCCTCAAGATCTTGCTTGGGATTGTTTTTCATGCCGATCTGCATATAGGTGGTGCCACCTGTGGGCAAGTTAAAAATTTTGTTTCCAAATATTTCAGAATTTTTTTGAACAAATACCTAACATTTGAAAACCAGAACAGATTCTTTCCAAATTTGGTCTGTGGATACATGTACCTTGCCTCAAGATCTCATTTGGGATTGTTTTTTTTTATGCCAATCACCCTATTGCCGTTACCACCTGGGAGCCAAGTTAAAATTTTGTTTCCAGAAAATAACTTCTGAAAATGTTTTTTTTCTCATATCTGTTGAATAATACCTTATGGGTAATGTGACACCTTGAAGCCAAGCCAGTTCGGTAATTGTGCGTACTTTAACTACAGGATTTCGCTTGGGATTGTTTTCCAGGCTGAGTACTGAACTTTATGCTTCTGGGCCAAATCACTATTTTCAATGTTGGGGACTTAATAACTCGGGTTTTCCTTTCTACAAAACACTGTTGAACTGTCTTAACAATATCTTTGCAGTGCCCTCCTTGACTGCAAATATTCTGAAGCAGAATGTTACATCTTGCAATTATTGTATTGATTTTTGTCCCCAAATGACTATTGTGTAAATGACAATACCTGAACAAAGATTACATGTTAAATTGTACTAAATTACACGCACATGAATTTTTGACTAATTCAAATGTAACTCTAAGTGAGAAAACCACTTTATTAAGTCATAAGCCACAAGAAACACTAGTTTAGCGTCAAAGTAGATGCTGGAAGACACTGTAGTACAGAATCTTGCTTATACCCCATGGCCAAACTTGGCAAATGGTACGGTCATCATGATGTAAAAGTCTGTTTGTCAATATATCCTTTTTCTCGTTACCACCATACATTTGTACCTCAAGAATGATTATTCCAAGGAGCACAGAATTCAGTGCAACACATACATGTATTCATGCCATTGTGGTCACAGAGCAAGCTTATTTAAGCAGGCCTCAATTTAAGGAGTGCTGATGGTAACCTCTCAACAGGTTACCATAAATTCTACACTGGTAACCTGTGGGAACCTATTGCATAATTATTAACCTAATGTGATATTATTAGTCAAAATTATGGGGACCTGAAAATAGGTTACCACTATTTTTCATATGGCAACCTCCAGGCAACCTGAAAACAGGTTACCACCTTAAATTGAGGCCTGTTAAGTTCAGTGAGATATATTGACCCATATTTCTCTGGGTCACAGGTCAAACTGTGTTTATTCATCAGTTGATTGTTGCTACCACATCTCAAGAATGACTTTGCAGAGGAACACCAAAATATATCTCAGAACCTACCAAAAATTAGTAAGGAGGTAGACATATTTTTTTCTAGACAACTGGGTCCAAAAGTGTCCATTTTTATCACACAATTGCTTATTACCACCTTATCTCAAGAATGATAATTAATGCCTTGGGGACAGGGTTCGTACGGGTCCTGGAAAACCTGGAAAGTCATGGAATTTGAAAATAAAAAATCCAGGCCTGGAAAACCTGGAAAATAGAGATTTTGAGGCAAAAGTCATGGAAAAGTCATGGAAAAATAAAACGAGTGGAAATATCAACAAAACCTGCTTTTTGCTCCGAGTTCATTCTGTGAACAAAGTTTTCGCTAAAACCGCCATCAAAGTATCTCGAAGTCAAGTCTTGTCAGACAGGATGCCTTCTATAGTTACGGTAATTTAAATAATTCACCTTCCAAATTTAATTCGAAAACGGCCGATTTTCCCCCAGTCGTGATTTTTTCCATCCTTATAAAACGAAAACGGGAGCATTTTCAATATACCCGTGAAACAATAAATTCGAACACTCCCGTTTTCGTCATGGAGTTCGTGCCGCTGAAAGTAAAGTGAATATGTTACTAAGAATAATTTGTTTATAGGGTCGTACTAAAAACTGCGCAGAACTGCGCGGAGCTTAATTTCAACTGCGCGTGGATTATTTGATGGATTTTTCTTTATTTGCTGACGAGCAGAATATTGATATTAATAAAACAGACAACAAAATCCGCAAATTGCGAATCTGTAGACTATATGTCGCTTGAAACGAGAGGGAACGAAATTCAAATGCGAGGAAATTATGTTTCACAGCCCGGAGATTAGCTTCGCTGGAATGGAATCGTTAATATTAGAGCACCTTATCCTACCTTATTCGTTATCATTTCACTTGGAATCTTTTGATATGCTTTCTTCAACTGAGTCTTATGTGTGGAATTTCAACTGTCCGTAAGAATATATTGGCAGGTATCAATTTTGAATGCGCGAAAATCGTGTTTCACGCTACTGAGATTCGCTTCGCTCGAACTAAGTCTGATGTGTATGAATTGTATCTGTCCGAACGTAAATTGAGTATAAATTTTAACTGCGCGGAAATCGAGCCTGTAAGCAAATTTGGCATAAAGTTTAACTGCGCGGAAATCCATGGCAGCTTCACCCCACGCAGATTCTCCTGGATTGAACTAAGTCTGATGTGTATGAATTTCAAAAGGCTTGCGTGTATGAATTTCATCTGTCCGAACGTTACTTGGTATAAATTTCAACTGCCCGAAAATCGAGCTGTAAGCAAATTTGGCATAAAGTTTAACTGCGCGGAAATCCATGGTAGCGTCACCCAACGCAGATTCTCTTAGATTGAACTAAGTCTGATATGTATGAAAAGGCTTGCGTGTATGAATTTCATCTGTCCGACGTGATCTTGGTATAAATTTCAACTGCGCCGAAATCGAGCCTGTAGGCTTCTCATTAGCAGGAGGTTGGAGGCGAAAATGCCCGTCAACTGACCATTTTGAGGCACCTTCTTGATCAATAGAAAGTAATTTATCGGCAATTTGAATGATATTTTCGATGTCTCATTTTCTTTAATAAACAGATGATTTGGAAGGACAAAGATATAAATGTTTCCCTCTGCTTGTCCCTGTCAGGGCTTCGGCGTAATAGTTAGTTTATGCACAACTCCTATGTCGAGGGAGCCATTATTTGATTTCTTTAGATCTGTATGATGTGTCTCATACATTTTGACTGCAAAAAGGGAGTAGTTGAGTATTTCATTTGTGCTATGGGGAGATGTCAACAGACATTGATGCTGGTGTTTTATTCACTCACCAATCCAGAGAGACATTTCCATGTAATAAAATGACAGACGTCAGTGTTTCCAACAACATGTTAATCCAGTTTATAATCAACGAGGAATCAACTTTATGAAGCGGACGAACATAAAATATGCACCCTGATCTCATCGCTGGGTGACTGACACCTAACGAGTGACGTTGTAGACAAGTCAATGTACTATACAACCCGATCATCATTGCAGGACTTGGCTTGTACATTTGAAATTTAGACGTTTAGTTTGTATGTATTTTCAATCCTTTACATCGCTGGACATTTCATTTTTTACTTCGTGTTTGATGGATAATGAACCAAACGTCGGCATCACGGTACAGATTTAGCCCGGAAATATGGTCGACTGACTGCAGGCACGTGTCGCAATACTGTCGGGCTATCATCCCTATTGCGGTAATGGAAACTTCCACTGACCCGGTGTTGTAACCCCACAAGGCTTCCCGACGAATTGAATTGGAAGAGTTCACTTTCAAAATAGGGAAGTAAGGCACAAAAGTTTTAAACATGCATATCGCTTTTCAACAACAACAACGTGAAGGCAGATTTTTCTTTCGTTTCGTAGACTCTATTTTCTTTGTATTTCATTCTTGAAACTTGCAACTCTGGCGGACAAATTCACGGCCTACGCAATTTAATTATAATAACATCAACAACTACACAGGGACTGTTTGAAGTTGAAGAAAAAGAAAAACATTTACGCGACAGATGGCTGATAAAAACTTTGTCAATGGGGAGGGCGGGTTACGCGCAACTGACATATTTTTAAGGATGGCCCCGAGTCTTTTAAATGAACTATGATAGAGATATCAAACATAATACACGGTTATCAATAGATCACAATGATCAGGGTGAAGCGGTCCGCCATTTTGGATCTTCCGTGAAAATCAGCGTCACATATAATTCGAACACAAGCGTTTTTCTGGAATTAACGTGACAAATAATTTGAAAGTAGCAAATTTTTAAAGTTGCGAGTTTCATCACCGTTGTTTGTTATTGTGGGACATTTTTGATTCAATTATGTATGGCATTTGCATATTAAAATTAGGGCATGCAGACAAATAATGGCATTGACTTCGCAGGATATCCACCACCAATGAAGAATTTCAGTGTAAAAAATCTTCACATTTCTGGGAAAGTGTGCCCGAAAAGGTCATGGAATTTCCTGAAGTTGGTCATGGAAAGTCATGGAAAAGTCATGGAATTTCAGACATCCTAAGGTGTACGAACCCTGTGGGGATTACTGAACTTAAATGTACTCCAAACAAATATCTGGTCATGAGTACCGGTATGCTACGGTATTTTTGAGCAATGTTTCTTGAATTTAAGAAAACATTTAAACGAATACCTAACAATTTGAGTCTTTCCAATATTCTGGCAAATTTTAAATATGAATTGAATGCACAATGCCAAAATCAATTAGAACAAGGTCAATGATCTGATGATCTTGACGTCCAACTGAAATAAAATTATGGGCAGGCAGTCAATCACATGTGTTGTGCTGCTGTAAGCCTGTGTCATCTTGTCTTCCTATTCACAAGTTACTTATGATCATCATGGTTGTAACGTTCAATAGCGGCCTGGGTTAAATTACACAGCTGCGCTGGAGAGCCCTGCGCCAGCTGATTGAGCAAAGGAGTGATTCGTTTTCGCCATTTAGTTACCTTCCATAACTGGAGGGAGTTATCCAGTTGTAATTAAATAAACAATTACTAGCCTGAATCAAGAGGTGTCAATTAAATTTTTCAGCTTCGCAGCAACCATTATTATAAATGCTAGTTGGATGAAAATCAATATAACCATGAATGCCATCAGTTCTGAACTGCCGTTCACTCTTTGCTAGCAGTCATTGTATTAAGCATATGTTGTATGGCTTACGCTTGTCTGTCAATCAGAAACTATTTAAGGACCTTTCTCAGTGCTTCGGGTTTGGAAAAAGCAGAAGACCCAAAATCTACTCCCCTTGACAACTTTTGGAAGAGTATTTTTGGAGCATAGGAGATTGATTTCATATCAAGTAATGCATAAAAGAAGAGCTGTTTTTGACTCTTCTGAATTTGAATTGAGGATATCAGTACTATATGAAGGATAACAAGATACCCAGCGACGTTAAATTCTATTCACTTTAACTCACTCACCCCATAATCTGAGGCATAAATGGATGGATGTACTCGGGGCCAGGATATATGGAGGGGTTCTTCACTTTCATTTTTAAATGGTGCATCAGGGGGCACTCTATGGGAAATTCAAGTAGAGGTTTGCAGTGTTTACCTTCATCTGAAAAGGGTAGTTTGTATAGAAGAATACTGTTAACTCTTAAGGGGCATATTTTCTACAAAGGTGGATTTGAAATATTTTTTGCCACTAAAAATTCATTTAATATCTGATCGAGGAAAATCAAATTTATCTCCCTGAAGTTTCTGTGGCGGCCTTTTTCTCGTAGTTCTCATTTACTTTACCATAAAGCATTTCTGACACGATGATTGCTCAATGTTTGGCTGGTGCACATATGTTCAGCATTTATAGAGGCTTGAACATTTACATGCATTTAAGTTGCCAAACTGTGTCAACATAAATTTCAGCATTCTCCTGCAGCTTTGACATCAGAGACTGAGAAACAATCAAATTATTGTTCATTCTCCTTGATGATGAAAATAAGATTCGAAACTGAAAGTAAAAAATTCCTATGACAGGGGAGATAACTGGACACATTTCCTGGGCCTGAACTTATCAATACAAATTCTGTTTTATTTTACTAGATTTCTGAAATAATTGGGTGAAAGTGTGAATCCTGACACTAAATATTTTTACTGTGTATTTTTAGGGATTTGCAAAAAACTGTGATTCACTCTCTGTGATGCCTGGATACAATTATCAACTCATTGGGAATACAATGGAACTACATGTCTCGCGTCTCTGTATTACATTGTGTATCATATGATACTGATATTATGAGTTGGATGCGTTGATTTCAGTGACACTATCGTCACTGTTAAATGCATTGTGGTTACGGTTGTAAAACAATTAAAAACTCAATTTCAGTTGCAGAAATGCAGATAACCTAAAATTGAGTTAGGTTTTCGGTTTGTACAATTTTGACTTCAATGAAACCCTGCATTCAGGATTGGTGAGATGTAGGAATCTGGGTGACTGTGCCCAGCCCTATCCTGAGATGTAGGAATCTGGGTGACTGTCCTCAGCCCAGTGTAATTTAACAAGTGCAAGCCAAGGAAACCATATCTCTATTTACTGTTTAGATCCAATTGTCAGTATTTGGCATGCCATCGGAAATGGCCATTACTTGTCGCCTTTTGCTTATTTTAACTTTTCCTCTTGTGCCGAATTGGACACCCTTTAAAAGGGACCTGTGACTCAGAGCCTTTCCTGATTTGATCTGATAACTGAAGGAGGAAACGAAAAAAAATTGGGAGGAAGTCTGGAGTTCTCCATTCAGAATGTGAACTCAAGATGTTTAAACAGGCTAATAGTGAGATTTAATTCCTCATTGTGCTTTTCTCTCTAACTCCATCGGCTGGCGATGGCATGGTGACACTCGCCTGCTGTTGAAATGAAATGCTGTTCCTGATAAAATTGTTCTGCAGTTATTTGCCTTCATGCAGGAATGACTTCCTCTTCTTTTGCTCTCAAGGTGTATTGAAATACGAGTGCTATGATACTGTGTATACACACAGGTCTGCTTGCTGTTGGCATGTCTTAATAAGGGCATGCTGACCACTGTCACACATGTACAATGTAATTGCATGGGGACATGCCATTCACCAGTTGTCGGAGAAAATGCAATATTGTTGGCGCCTTGTAGTTATTCGTTGATGACCTGGTTCTAATAGCGAGGTCAGCTTTAAATACAAGTGGCCAAGTTGCCTTTGGTGGTCTAGTGTGATGCTTTACTGAAGTGGAGTAGAAATCTGACCATACATGAAGACCTATGTTTGAGGCAGGTCAGGGTTGATCCCCCTTTAACCCTAACCGAGTACTGTATTCTGGTGTCGGAATATTGAGATGTGTCAATTGACTATTATTACATCACCCCTTTATCTCTTCTTTCTCATCCTCAGGAATGCATTAAAAAAATGACAGCATCAGAAAAATGTCAGATGCACACCTTCGGGGGAAAATGGATGGTGATCAGTTTAAACCAGTTTATGGAGAATCCTCAAGCTCCCAAAGCCCTCAAAACCATCTGACCGTTGCCATAAACCATAACCCGGCTTAGATGACAGGGATTCATGCAGACGAATCGCAGTAACTCGTTATTTTTTCACACGAAAACTGGCTATATTCCTGAAGATGTAAACGACCCAAAGGAAGGATTGCTGAACACATTGTACCGTATAATAACCTTGAGCCTATCAGAGGAATTGTCTGCACCTTCAAGGCTGGGTGTCACATGCGCATCGAACAATATATTAACCCAGAACTCGGTTTGCAGTGATCGTCCTGGACAGCTTCAGTTGAGACCTCTATATACTGACCATTCACAGTTGATAAATGTAACTCTATATATTGATGATCCACTACAATGTATGGGAGACTATAAACTGAGTTTTTTGCTGACAACAAAATTTGACTTCCATTAAAAATTATGAATTGAGCTTGGAATTTGAGGACCACTTACTTTCAAATTTCTGCTGACCAGAGGTTTGCTTTGGCCAACTGAGGCCAAACTCTAGCCATGCTGGTATCTATGACTGTAGCTGACCAGTACATATCCATATAGATACATTGAACCAGACAAGGTCTCAGCTGGCTGAAGTGTTAAACAGAGAGTGGAAGTGAAGACTATGGTGTACTGACCAGCTGTCCTGGCACATTACTGCTATCTGGGGTGATATTGGCTACCTATCAGCACCTGCCCCCATCAAAGCCTTGACCCATCAGTCTGTGAACTGTAGGCAATGGAGTGGATCCAGTGAGGATAGCTTCCCTGCTGTTGTCTGGTAAGTGGTGTGCCCAAACTAATTACAGAGGCTGTGCAAGGGGATCTGGGAAGTGTGTGGAGGTATAGGAGTTAAAATAACACATACTGATCTTGGTACATATTACATTAATAGTTTTAGTTCATACTTGTATGGTAATGTTTTTCATACCCCTTAGCTAGAATTGACCTTTAGGATATTTTCATCAATATGTACTTCTGTGTAGCCTATGTGTCTGTCTATCTCATCATTTTCTTGTTACCACATCTCTCAAAAATGGTCTTGGTACATTTATACCAACTCTGTGGTCAAGGAGCAGAAGCCTACAAGAAATCAATGAGATATTTCTTAGTCAAATTTATTTATTTTTTTAAAACAATTTTGCAGGTATGATGAGGCCAGTGCATGGCTCAATCACCATATTTACACCATACATACATCTGGCCATGGGTTACAAGCCAACTGACCACATGTTTTCTCTTTTTATCCTCCAATTTATTCAATAAACTAGTGGTGAACATGTCCAATTTATCCAATAAACTAATGGTCAACATGTCCAATTTATCCAATAAACTAGTGGTGAATCCAATAAACTAGTGGTCAACATTTCCAACTTATCCAATAAACTAGTGGTGATCATGTCCAATTCATCCAATGAACTAATGGTCAACATGTCCAATTTATCCATTAAACTAGTGGTCAACATATCCTATTTATCAAACAATTAGTGGTCAACATGTCCAATTCATGCAACAAACTAATGACCAGAATGTCCATCTATCTAATAAACTAGTGGTCAACATGTCCAATTTATCCAATAAACTAATGGTCAACCTGGCCAATTTATCCAATAAACTAATGGTCAACATGTCCAATTTTTTCAATAAACTAATGGCCAATTTATCCAATAAACTAGTGGTTAACATACATGGTCAATTTATCTAATAAACTAATGGTCAACATGGCCAATTTATCCAATAAACTAATGGTCAACACGTCAAATTTATCCAATAAACTAATGGTCAACATGGCCAATTTATCTAATAAACTAATGGTCAACATGCATGGCCAATTTATCTAATAAACTAATGGTCAACATGGCCAATTTATCCAATAAACTATGGTCAACATGTCAAATTTATCCAATAAACTAGTAGTCAACATGTCCAATTTATCCAATAAACTAATGGTCAACATGTCCAACTTATCCAATAAACTAGTGGTCAACATGTCCAATTTATCCAATAAACTAATGGTCAACATGGCCAATTTATCCAATAAACTAATGGTCAACATGTCCAATTTATCCAATAAACTAATGGTCAACATGGCCAATTTATCCAATAAACTAATGGTCAACATGGCCAATTTATCTAATAAACTAATGGTCAACATGCATGGCCAATTTATCTAATAAACTAATGGTCAACATGGCCAATTTATCCAATAAACTAATGGTCAACATGTCCAATTTATCCAATAAACTAGTAGTCAACATGTCCAATTTATCCAATAAACTAATGGTCAACATGTCCAACTTATCCAATAAACTAATGGTCAACATGTCCAATTTATCCAATAAACTAATGGTCAACATGGCCAATTTATCCAATAAACTAATGGTCAACATGTCCAATTTTTTCAATAAACTAATGGTCAACATGGCCAATTTATCCAATAAACTAATGGTCAACATGGCCAATTTATTTAATAAACTAATGGTCAACATGGCCAATTTATCCAATAAACTAATGGTCAACATGATGTCAAATTTATCCAATAAACTAGTAGTCAACATGTCCAATTTATCCAATAAACTAATGGTCAACATGTCCAATTTATCCAATAAACTAATGGTCAACATGTCCAACTTATCCAATAAACTAGTGGTCAACATGTCCAATTTATCCAATAAACTAATGGTCAACATGTCCAATTTATCCAATAAACTGGTGGTCAACATGTCCAATTAATCCAATAAACTAATAGTCAACATGGTCAACTTATCCAATAAACTAGTGGTCAACATATCCTATTTATTAAAAAAAAAAAAGTGGTCAACATCTCCAATTTATCCAATAAACTAATGGTCAACAAGGCCATGCAGTTGCTCCATGGTAGTCAGTATTTTGGCAATAACAGGCCGAGATTTAGTTATGACATTACAAGATCCTTTCTAAAAACAATTCGAGCATACAAGTGAGAATAACATCTCTTAATACAATCAGTAACCAATATACTAGATCCCAGACTGGACCAGGTGATATTATTCTGAGGTTTGAATGCTGATAAATTATATGCTCATAACACTTTCTACCCCTTCAGCTGTGCAACAAAGCCCCCAGAAGGTCCTCAATATCCTCTTCTGTCTAGCTTACACAGCCTGTATATACAAGTATGTTTTACCAGAGTCCCTCTGTGAAGGCTAGTAAACTGTGCTCCATACCTCCCCCATATGGTAGCTGTTGAAGGGACATTATCCAGCCATTTGTTTATTGGAGTAGAGAATGTGATAGACTGTAGAAAGAAATATAACAGAGATTAGCTGACTACTGCTGACTTCTGTCAGGTCATGTGCTGATGTCTTGAAAACTCCAGACCTTTGAAAGTCCTCAGAACAGTGGCTGGAATGTGGCAATAATCTACAGGCTGTCCGCCTCAGTTTCTGTTGGAACTTTGATGTAATGGTTTACTTGGTCTAGGATGCTGAAGACTGGTAATATAAAATACATGTGACTACAGGGGATCTGTGGGTTGTCTGAATCAGTGAAATTACTCAAATTATGTTTGTATTTGTCCCAAACCTGCATTGTACTACATGTATTACTATGATTGGCTGGATAATTCATTTGTTATTTCACCACGGGCCAATGAAAACCCTGGATTTCCTTTTGAAGATTTGAATTGACCAAACAGTCAAGTACTTAAAAACTGAAATTTTTCCCTTGTACTCTTGCTTCTATGAAATTCACTTGATTTTACCTTGCTTTAGTAAAGTTGTTCAAGATGTGCATAAAAGAATATTGGTTCCAGTACAATGTGCAGAGGAGGTTTGAGAGTGTATGTAGATATGAACTTGATATCAACAGCTAGTAGTAACATTGATCGCGGACCATACTCAAACTTCCAATTTCTCCATTTCAATTACTATATGCCAGGTGAAATTTGTGTAGCTTTATTACCTTGTTCATCGCCTTAATCCATGTTCCTGAATGACCCAATACTGATTTACACTATAATTCAAGTTCAACCTTGGACAATACTGTCTTGCCCGGATAGCAGAAGGTGGTGCACTGACACATGGCTGACTGCATCAGGTCTGGTTCACTAATCAATGGCAGGCCTCGAGAATTGGTTCATTGACGTAACCGAAAAATCGGTTACGGTAAATTTGGCTTGCGTAACCTATTGTTCGGTTACGATGTTAATTTTTACGTAACCAATTGGTTTCACAAAACGGTTACGTAATTACCCATTACAACAGTGTACCGTCAACGAGTGAAAAAAAAGACTGTCCACAGCACGTGGGCAGCGACTGAACAGACAAATGAGTTAACATACGGGAATGGGATTGCACACGTAAATCGCTTCCACCATTCATGGTTGGCTATTGTGATTCTGGCTGTATAATTCATTCGCCATTTCCTTGTGATTCCATTGAAATCCTGATCGAAAAGAGAAGTTGAACACGCCGCCTGCAAATTTAGAGATGGCGGAAGTGACAATGAGTGTTAACCGCAAGCTCCGCGCTCCGAGATAATTCCTCCACGAGGAGCTCCGCATGCCACCTCTGCTGCTAGCTCTGTGAAGAGCGCCTCACGGAGCAACAACCTTGGAGCGAGGAGGCTTGTGGGTAACCCTTCCAACTCGTACAAGTTTGATAAAGCTGTTTCCTGGCCGCTATTGGTTTATCACATAATAGTATGCTGGCCCTGAACCCAGGATAGACAAAACAGTCTGTGCAAGCTGACAGACAGACACCTGCCACGTGGTTGTCTACAAATTCAATACAGACAGGGCCGAGTTTGCGACTTAGTTTCGCTTTTAAAACATGCTGAAAGACACACGTCATGTGGTTAAAGTTTGCACAATAGACAGACAGAGAAGAGGTTGGGACTTTTGGTACCAGAACATATGTCCAAGAAGCGCATTCACGTAACCGATTTTTCGTTCTGGCCATTTCTGATTTGCGTAACCGACACGCGAACGATCGTTTCGTTCGCGCCAAATTTCGAGGCCTGAATGGGCTTTGCTATCTATTTAACCTAGGAAATATTTTTATTTGATGATAACTAGACTATTTTCAGCCTGAAAGTGCTAAGATCATCATAAATGTAAACATATCGATCATTTATTAGAATACTAGAAAAATTTGATCCATATTTATATTTACACCAGTTATCAATTGTTAAAAATACTGCCCCAGGTAAAAGAGATAGGGAATAGCCATGACCTATTTGTCAATGCACCTGTCTTGGCTAAGGGGCAAGATAGTGTCTAAGGATCAGCTTGGATTATAGTGCAAAATTTACCATTAGGCGACTACGAAACCTCAGATTAATGCTGTTTTGATTATCTTTCCAACATCACAAATTTGTGGGCCATTAGCTCAGGTGCAACTCGCCATTGCCAATTATGCGACTGAATGACTGGGTAGATCTTTCCTATAGAGATCACCAGAGCAAGGATCTGTGTGAAATTCTTACTTCTTGGCAGATTTTTCCCTTATCACCTAATAGTGGAGATTTAGTGTTTATATCAGCAGTCCTGACATATTGTCTTGAGCTGTCAGTTGCCTTGGTTTCACTTCCAAACTCTTGGCTATATCATATCTCTCAGCAGCTTACATCTAGGATATATCACCTATCACCAGTAGGGCTAATCTCTCTATCTGGCATCTAGACTATGTCACCCCTCACTGCATGGTACCCATTATCTTCTGTTGATCTTAGGATGATCAGCACAGGCAAGTGCCAGTGAGTGAGCCAGTCAGGGCCATTCATAAAGCTTAAGGACTAGAGACCCCCTGAAGACAAATTTGCACAACCTCCAAAATACCAGTCATCTTGCTCTAGCAGAGGGAATATTGCAGATGGTTAGAGTTATATTTTTGGAATGGTAGCATATACATGTTCATCTAGGATGTCAAAATATTATCTTCTCTGCTGAATAATTACAGTGATCCTTCTAATCCTACTTTCCTCCTATGTGCGGAAATGGTGACTTTGTAGCTTATATTAGTGTCATTTTGAGCCGATATGGGTAACCTCTGGCTAGAGGATTGTGGATATACTAAAAAGTGGCTGTGTGGGGGTACCAGAAAAGTGATTTGGATATTGAAGCCTCGAAAAGAGAGATTTAAATATTTTTTCAGTTCGAAGAAAGTGTGAAATTATTCCCCCAAACACTTGTGGGAAGAAAATACTGGCAGATATATATGTAAAATAACAAATGTATGACTTTTCAGTAAAACATCATTTATTTTGGGACATCTTTGAGATAAAAGAAGTTTTAATAAGGAAGCCACCTCTTGAGGTTGCCAAACTGAGGCTGACATATGCCTGGGAGAAACCGATGAAAGGATTAAGAGCTTTTCTTCAAAAACATAAGATTTGGGATGCAAAGTTTCAACATCTGCAGGCCTGCAAGTGCCTCCTATATTTCCCTATATTTTTTAGTTATTCCGATATTTTCCTCAAAACCTCCTATATTTCCTATATGTTGACTTTTTCTCATGAAAACTTTCACCAATAGTCTGAAATGAGTCAAATTGGCAGGAGGAAATACATTTCAGAAAAAATTTGAAAACATTTATATATCTCTGTGTTGAACCGAGCAGCGGACCGGTCTCCTCAATCACCACCACCACTATGGTCGCATCCAGTGGAAATAATTTGATTAAACACAGAAAACTACCAAGTTTGGAACATACAGTGTAGTAGTGATATGTCTTACACTCCTTTATTTCCTATATTTTATTAAGAAAATTCCTATATTTCTCCTATATTTTTTGGCAGATTTCCTCATATTATCACTTAAGCCACTCGCAGCAGGCCTGCGTCTTATTTTTTGCACCATTATAACCTATTTTGATGGAAGATGAAAGCAATAACATATGGAATTTGGAATAATATTTTTATTTTGTTTCTCTTGGATCCTCGAAGTGGGGCTTGAATCCTTAATCTGTTATCCAGGGGAATGAATATCCCCATGCTTAGGTACATCTATCCATAAACAGTATAGATCTTTATTTAATTGCCTTGATAACCAGTCTGGTGTCTTAATCTGGGGGGATAAACCAATACCACAGTGGCCCTGGACTAACATATCAGTTTATGTGTTTAATCGCCCCATCTGTCATCAGTTGATATTATTGCCTGTATGCCTTATTAAACTTAACCCATAACTCCCTGGAGAACCATCTGGTATTTATCAGCCCATACATAAATACTGATTAAACCTCTTCATCTTGATCTATAGCTGTTCTTGAGTAACTCCTTCTTGGATAGGGATGAATACAGGGTTACATGATGTTGAGCGATCCTTATAACACGGACCTAATGATTTGGAAATGATTGTGGAAATAAACTCTGTATAAGCACTTGTTGACTCTGACGCCCTATCCCCAGTTCTTCATTAAACAAAGTTGGTCATTGTTTCTATATAGGAAATTACACAGTGTTATCCACATGTGAATTATTCACCACAGTGTGGTCAGGCCAGATGACTTTAATTGTTTGTTACAAGGTCTGAGTAAATTATGATGCATTTCTTAAAAATATCTGATCATAAGAATTAGTACTACAGTGAAATCCTCTGACAATTTTATTACAGAAAGTACAATGACAGGAGCTGATAAAAGACAGGAAAAACATGGACCCAAATCCGATTATTTCTTATTATCTCGCCTTACGAAGTAAAGGGGAGATATTGTGAGAGGGGGAAAGAGGATGTCGTCGTCGGTGTCGGTGGCGGTGTCGGTGTCGGTGGCGGTGGCGGTGTCCCCTGCCTGGAAATGAATGGGTTTTTGGTTTAGCAAGTTAAAAACAAATCTAGAAAAATTCGAAAAAATATAAAAAAAATATGAAAAATATGGGGGGTGGGTATGCCACCTGGGGGTACTACCCCTGGGGTACTCTAATGTTAAAATCCCTATGAATGAGTTTTGCGTTTAGCTGAAGTGCACATGTACATCTGTACTTGGAAAGTTTCTTGCCGTTGTCAGCTGTCATTGGATGATTATGAAACTTGGTACACATGTTTCTTATGATAAGAGGATGTACCTGTGCTATTTTTGAGAAGAAATATGAATTTTTCTCAAAATTATGGCAAATGAAGAGTTTTCTGTTTAGGTAAATTGTACATGTAGGCCTCTACATGTATACATATACATCTACATGGTAACTTTGCTCCAGTTGTCAGCTGTCATTGGATGATTATGAAACTTGGTACACATGTTTCTTATGATTAGAGGATGTACCTGTGCTATTTTTGACAAGAAATATTAATTTTTCTCCAAATTATGGCAAATGAAGAGTTTTCTGTTTAGGTAAATTGTACATGTAGGCCTCTACATGTATACATATACATGTACATGATAAGTTTGCTGCAGTTGTCAGCTCTCATTGGATGATTACGAAACTTGGTACAAATGTTTCTTATGATTGGAGGATTTACTTGTGCTATTTTTGAGATGAAATATTAATTTTTCTCCAAATTATGGCAAATGATTGAGTTTTGCGTTTAATAGCTGAAGTGCACATGTACATCTGTGCACCACAGTTTGCTGCAGTTGTCAGCTGTCATTGAATGATTATGAAACTTGGTACACATGTTTCTTATGATTAAAAGATGTACCTGTGATATTTAGGAGATGAAATATTAATTTTTGTTCAACTTTTGAGGGTTTTGTCTTAATCTGCCAATAATAATGCACATGTACATACATGTACACGGAAAGTTTTCTGAAGCTGTCAGCTTTCATTGGATGAGTTTGACACTTGCTACCCAAGTTCAATGTGATTCAAGATGTGCATGTGCTATTTAAGAAATATGACATTAAATATGAAAATTTTTCCTAATTATTGCAGTTTAGACTTTGTATCTTTCCATTGATAAGGTTTTTGTTGGGCAAAAATTTACAGGTAGATCTGTACATGGAAAGTTTGTTGAACCTTTCGTGGGATGATTATAAAACTTGGTGGACATGTTTCATGTTTTCCTAGGTCACAGCTCTCCCGCAGTAATCCCACACGGGACTGACCTATCCAGCAGTAATCCCAAATGGCATTAGCCTATCCAGCAGTATTGCCATACGGGACTGACCTATCCAGCTGTAATCCCAAACGGAAATCAACTATCCAGCAGTAATCCCAGACCGAACTGGTCTATCCAGCAGTAATCCAATTTGGGACTGGCCTATTCAGCAGTAATCTCCAACAGGACTGACCTATCCAGCAGTAATCCCAATGGCACTGGCCTATCCAGCAGTAATGCCACACGGGACTGACATATCCAGCAGTAATCCCAGAATGTACTGGCCTATCCTGAAGTAATCCAACATGGGACTGGCCTATCCAGCAGTAATTCCACACAGGACTGGCTTATGCAGCAGTAATCTCTCATGGGACTGACCTATCCAGATGTAATATGACACTGGATTGCAATTTGCAGCAGTAATCCCACACAGGTTTAGCCTATCCAGCAGCAATCCCACACGGGACTGGCCTCCTCAGCCATAATCAGGGTGCGAAATAGAAAAATAATTATGGTTGCCCAAGGGCAACCTGCACCTGATTTTCAGGTTGCCCGGCTAATTTTTAAGTTGCCCGAAAATATATGTACTTTATTTGGACCCAAAATCAGACTCGACAAAACAAGTATGATTCAACTGTGACAATCTGATGATCATGTACAGACTAGACCATCACTGAATCTTTTTGTTTGGTCTCCAACTGGCAGTTCTACACCTTTTTAACAACCAACGCAATGGCACCATTGCAGCAACAATTTACCATGAAACCAAATCTAAGTAAGCTCATTTCATAAAATTAATTTATGAAGTTATGAGAAATTTATGTAAGTGAAAAGCCAGGGTTCCTACAGCTATGACAGGATAGAATTTCAGAGTTTTTATAGAAATATATGCTTTCAAATGACTCATTTTAATATTGTGTAATTGATAATTAATTGCACTACATCTGTATAAAGAAAACGAAAAAAATCAATAAATCAATAAAAAAATCTGTAGTAAGTAGCTATGAGCAAGATGATGATATTTATACTTTATTTAAAATATGATAATGAATAAGTCAACTCATGGTGCCCATCTCTCATCTGCTAAGTTAAACTTTTACATCCAGATGCTACTTTACAGGGGAGATAATCATGTAATGTTACTGTTAAGGGGGGATAACCGTGAGCCTGATGGCTGACTAACCATGTGCAAATCACAAATTTTCAATGTTATCTCATCTAGCCTTGAGGTAAATATATATTTGTAGCGGTTATATTCGATAATGGTCATCAGAAAAGGATTAACAGTAAATTTTGTGAACCATCAACAAAGTCAACCTTGGATGTAGTTTCGTTATTGGCAACTGAATTATGCGGTGTCCAGTTTTCGTTACCATACGTCAACATTCGGTTTGCCATCTTCCAAAGACCAAAACTGTTTGCCGACATCAAACTCTTTCAACTCGGCCTTCTTTTCAGCCTGATGAATAGTCCTTGTATGATATGAGACGATCGTATCAACAGACTTGCAGACTTTTTCTGTTTTTTCACCAAAAAACGAGGTTGCCCGCCGGACCACCGTCTGTCATAAACAGGTTGCCCGAAAAAATTTTTAGTTGCCCCGGGCAATCGGGCAAATGGCTATTTCTCACCCTGATAATCCCACACAGGATTGCCGTATGCAGCAGTAATCCCACACGGGACTGCCTATGCAGCAGTAATCCCACACGGGACTGTCCTATCCAGCATTAATCCCATACGAGACTCATCTATCCAGCAGTAATCCCAGACAGGACTGGCCTATCCAGCAGTAATCCCACTTGGGACTGGACTATCCAGCAGTAATCCCACTTGGGACTGGACTATCCAGCAGTAATCCCACAGGTGACTATCCATCAGTAATAACATGGGACTGGTCCACCCAGTGGTAATCCTACACAGGACTGGCCTATCCAGCAGTAATCTCACATGGGACTGAACTATGTACCAGTAATCCGACAGCACTGACCTATCCATCCTACATGGGATTAACTTTTGCCAGTAATCCTTCATGTACCAGATAATCTATTCCAGACATTATTGTCTGTACCACATCACCTATTCCAGACCTTATTGTTTGCTCTACATGTATGCTTTCAATACTGCTGCACCTTTGGCGGATGACCCCGCAAGGCGAGATGTTGGGGTTCTCAGAACGCTTGTTTTAATCAGGGCTTGCTTCTCCACAGGAATCTAATTCCTGTCAGCATTCCTGCAATATAAATCACAGGGATATTTCAGCATTCTGTATAGAAATGCTAGCTTTGGATTCCCATAGAGTTAGCTGAACCAGCATAGGTTTGAGTATCACTGGTGCATGTGTGAAAGTTTGACAGTTACTTGTTGAGAGGCAGTGGTTCTCTTTGGGTACTCCAGGTTCCTTCACTAACCAAACTGGCTGTCACCATAAATGAGTGAAATAATCTAGAGTGTGACATTAAACCAAATACCCCCTCCCACTCCCTTAGAGTTAGACTGCAAAAACCAAGGCCTGTTATTGATTTTTTAGGGTGATCAAATTTATTATAATGCTGATTGAATTTTTCCCACAAATTGGGGATGATAGGGAGTTGTTATTACGGGTCATGTACATGTATCGTAACACACATCTTGTAAGAACATTTCCTAAATTTGATATGATTAGGGCCTACTTTAGAAAGGCTAACCCAAATTTGATATCGGACAACATCCAAAGACCCATTTTATATGTATCTATTTCACTTTCTGCGATTGAATTGGAAGATTTACGTTAGCATATATGTAAACAGAATATAAAACTGACTTGGCCTCACATACTCTTAAGTCTATATAACCCAGCTTCACGGTTCTGTACAGTCAGGAGTTTTCTGGTTACAATTACAGAGTATGACTGTCTATTAAAGACTATGTACATATGTATATATCAATGCTGAAACTGCCTGTCTACATCTAGCTGGTATACATGTGACTATAATCCCCTGCAAATCAAGGGTTGGAGTACAGAAAATTCCGGACATATTTAGGAATGTTTTCGGTCTGTGTGCTAGACATAATACAGTAAAATGGGTGAAGCTCCTGTCCTCCAGTCAGTTTGAAAAGAAAAGGAAAACTTGGGAGTTCAAAAGCGAACCATTGAATACTGAGAATCAGTTAACGCATATAAGCAGATGTGATAGACATTAAACACTGACTCTCATCTCAGCTGTAAGGTAGGTGGTTTAATGTATTTCCCTTATAAAAATGGAATTTGATGATAGAGGACATGTATGTAAGGCCAAAGACTTGCAGATACTGAAGTCAGATTTAGGAGCCAGTGTACATGAAGTTCTGTTAATTAATAATGTATTCACAATCAGGGCTGCATCTAGGAATTTTCGTTAGTGAATAACGGCACATATAGCCCGAGATCAATCACAAAATAGAGGTTTATTAGCATAAAATTCAATACCCAGTTATGCAATCAGATCGATATTGAGGCTCTCAGAAGTATGAGTATTTCCTTCAGAAATCCTTTCAAATTGAACAACAACAACATTTGAGTTTGGGCGTCAGGTGTGTTGGATGCCCATACATTTTCCAGAACTAAATTGGCTCTAGCCGCAGCTCTGACAATAATAGTTTGTGCTTTAGAATAACATTATTAATAACATTGAAATATTTGTAAAACAAGAAGCAAATGTACCATTGTTACATATACATGTTAACACAAAATTTTATTTCGTTAAATTTGAGAGAAGACAAAAATGTTATTTCGTTAAATTTGAGAGAAGACAAAAAAAATTATTTTGTTAAATTTGAGATTAGTTCATTTTGTTAATAATTCTGTCATACATGTACATGCATTTGACAAACTTACATGGGAAATTTAACAAAATTAATACTTAATTGCTAATACAAGAAAAAATTCACACAAAATGAAATTGCCATCACACAAATAACAAAATTAAAATTTAGAGAGATCACCACACATTTTTGTTTAAGGAATCTTCCAGACTGAAACTTTTGGATGACCATTTGTTAAACTAGCTCAAATATTTGAGAAAAAATTATATGTAATGTGAAAAATATCATCTGTTGTTGATCAGAATATTAGAATTTACTCTAATTTTCTCGGCGATTAGATTTTCACACTGTCACATTCCATAAGTTGCAAGAAATTTGTGGTTTACTTTTTCCTTTTCTTTTTTTTCTCTTCCTAAAGGAATTCAGTCATGTCAATATTGGCATTTTGAGAAGTGAAATGTCCAAATTATTAGTGGTAAAAAACATTGGGATTTGTGTGTAGGCAGGACTTTAATTTAAGGTACTTGTCAAGCATTTCTTCTTATTATGGCTTCCCTAAGCGTCACTCAGCTGTCATGGTGGGTTTTGAAATTGCATGATATTTGCTATAATATGAAATGGCTTTTCACTGACTGTCATGTTTGTGTCTTACTTTTGGGCGAAATTGAGAGATTACATGAAAGTCCTGTTTATCTGCCAACTCCTAGGGCTTCCAGAGAAAATGATTTCGCAAAGGGAGTTTTTTCTCCACCCACTGGAATGTTGCAGCCGAGAAGTTCTAGCAAGATTATTTTTTCTGTTACATGGACATGGGGCTTGATTTAGACGTACATGTACGAGGATTTTGACATCCATCACAAATTGAGAAGGCAGTTTGCTGTGAGAACCAGAACTTCATTGAACTGTAATTAAGACAGGAATCTCCTAAGAGCTAGCTCCGGTGGGGCCTTTTTCTATACTGTGTGCGAACAAGGCCCCGGTGCCAAGCCATTCAGCAGCCGTAGTTGTTGGAAAAATGCTGGACGGTTCATATTTCCTGAAGCCGTTAGTCACAAACAATAAAATAATTTGATTCTTTAAGATCTTACCTTTATATTCAGGTCTTGATTATCAGAAACTGTCCAGTTTTAGCTTCACGGGAGACCGAAACTCAGAATGTGTCTACAGAAACTGGCTGTTGTGGCGCGTAATCTGCATGCAGAGCCGTTCAAAACGGAAGTGGTCGCTGTGACTTTCGGTCTGCAGGAAGATAAAACTGGACGGTTTCTGATAAACAAGACCTGAATATGAAGGTAAGAACACAAAGAATCAAATTATTTTATTGTTTGTGACTAACGGCTTTGGAAAATATGAGCCATCCAGCATTCATCCAACAACTACGGCTGCGGGATAGAAAAAGGCCCCACTGGAGCTACCTGAGAGCATGAAATCTTCTAACATACACTGGCAATCACTGACATGTTTAAGTTGATATAACCTTATCTAGCTATCTCACCCCCCACCCCACAAAAATAAGAGAGACGTACAGCCGAAACTTCATATGCTATAATATAGCCATTTGTTTGACCCAAGTAGCAAAGCATAATGGGAAACTGAAGATGGTCATCATGAGGGTGTATGTAAAAAATCATCAAATCGCTCACATCATGTAGGTCTGATACTTCAGTTCTACTTAGGAGCCTATAGTGGGCCACCCTCGTAAACCAGTGTATTGATAGATGTGTTAGGATCATCCATAACAGTTCTTGATATTGATAAATCATGGGGATTCTCCTGAATCAAACCAACCAGTGAACACGCTAAGCTACATGTAGCTGATTATGCCAAGTCGCTACGAGATATGAAATGTGACTGGTTTGAATTTCATCGATATCGGACTGAAATTGACATTGGAAGTCAAAGCAGAAACTGCGGGCTTGGGATACTGACATGCTAATTCAAAAGAAGCCCGGGGGATGAATTGTACAACATTGTATAATGGAGGCAGCGACTCAAGAACTCATTTGAATCGCCAAATATGTCCAGGTAAACCCTCTGTGAGGATATAGGATTTTCCTGGACTTGTGAGGATGATAGTGGGCAGATGTAATGTCAAATAAAGTATTCACCTTTCTAACCAAGAGTTAAAATCCTAAAATAAAGAATAATTGGAATGGGAAACATGACAAGGAATTTTAGCTTAACATGTAGTTTTGTTTGTCGAAGTCATTGAAATTTTTGGCTAGACAGTAATCTCCATCACTTTGATATTTGTGCTGTGAGCTTTTGTCAGAGGAACTTTGCATTGCTATATGTAAGTTTGACCATGTACAATGTAGTTTGCATTTGCTGCACTCTGCATCCATACGACACTGACTTTAACCAGACAAATGATGGACGGAGGTGGGTTCAAAAAAAGAGTAGGTCCGTCGTGTATGATACCATCAATCGGATACAGTATGCGTGCAATATACTTGCTCCTTTTCAATACTTGGTTGAATGGTTCCCCACACGTAGTCCCCATATTGTAAGGCATTGACGTATCACACATGACGGAAAGAATGCGATGTTTGCACCTGCAAATGTG
>JAVTVY010041761.1:0-18721 GCA_036873755.1 Hanleya hanleyi | reverse complement strand
TGATACCTCATATGACCCCATTGGACCATTAGTGGCTCCCCCTAGCTCCAAAACGTCTATTTTCATACCCTTTGGCCACTGCGCATGCGCAGAATGCCGATATTTCAACCCCACACCCAGCCCATTAGATGCCCCTTCACGAATGCTTCACTTTGATACCTCACTCGACCCAATCGGACCATTTTATCCAGGGACTACTTTTTCTCCGTGGAAGCTTTTTTTCCCGACCGCATCACCGCCAGACCGCATCACCGCGGATGAATACATGCCCAGGGACCCTTTGCTGGAACTATAGTGACCCAGAGTTACCTCCCCCTAGATTGGAACTCTTCTGTGTTGGAGGTGAGAAAGGTCATCGATGATTTGAAATACTCGCTTCTGATTGGACGAGAGCCGCCACGTGACCGCAGCAGATTTGCATAAATCGGCGGGAATCGGTGTTTTATATACTACTCGCGTCGAACATCACTTTTTAGTGTAAACCGTTATGGTATGGTTGCCACGTGGTTTTGTAACTCAAACAGAGCAATATTTTCTAATTCATCCACAAACGTAGTTCTCGATTGTTTTAGATACGTATAAAAAGGTATCATCCTTAGAGGAAACGATTCTGCCGTGTTCCAACTAACGGTTCTGCCCTGTTCCAACAACCTGGTTGTGAAGACAAAGCACCATTTGACTTTTGTCAACAAGTGATTTATTGTCTCGGGGGCATAATTGTCTCCAAACGATGTTCGAAGGCAAAAATTATGTTTTCTCAGAAAAATTCTTCCGAGGCATCGATTTATGCATAGAATTGTATTGCAACCCGACAACGGACTCGACTCCTTTTGCAACTATGCTTTATATAAACAGTCATCCTTAAACTGGGGCTTGGGACCGTTTGACCGCCATGTGTTTTATTATCTCCATAGTGGTAGTGAGCAGATACAAATCAAAGTGTGGTACTTTATACACTGAAAAAACGATTTGAAAATTTCTTTCTATGTAATTACTCGCGTGCAAGAAAAAAACTTTTTGTAATTTTCATTTTCTGTTTGAAATTGAGGCTTACAGACTATCGCAAATGTTGTTTTTTTCGATTATTTAGGCGGAAATTTTTGGACGACGTCTGAATATTGAATGTCGGATCTTAGGCCTATACCCTATATTACTTTTGAATATGGACTTGCATTCTATAAATATGTTAGGGCCGTTTTTTTCTATCTGCACTTAGTTTATCATTTCCCATCAGATGACTTGATAGGCCTATGCTTGATAGGGACCGTGTGGTCATGTCATTCAAGATATCTACATGAACACCGACAAAAAAAACCTTGCCGGGATACAAATCATCACAGGGCTCACTTTTTGTTCTTGTGATGTTCATAGAAATATGCAATCAGTATATTTGTTGTAGGGTCATATGACTTCTAGTCAACACAGCCGCATTGCTTTCCACCACCCGTTTAATGTTGCGTCTATCGTTGCCTGTATATAAAAAGATTCTGCCGGTGCAAGTTTTGTTCCCGAGATTTGCCCTTTGTACAAATCTTTGTGACTGTAGTTTTGTGACGTGTAAACATGGTGGAGAATGAAGCGCTTGGTCGGCGTCGGGCATCACAGATATTTGTTCTGAATAAGAACTTGTAATCTTTAAATACTCCCTCGTTAATACTCCCTCGTTAATACTCCCTCGTTTGAGCCGTTTTATTTTCTATCTGGCGGTCACATATTTCATTATTTTCCATCAGATGGCTTGGTACGGCTATTACATCATCTCTCTTCGATATTTGTATCTAATACAAATGGCTGTGTGGTCATGTCATTCAAGATACATGAACATCTTCAATAAAAGCGTTTCTGTGATACAAATCATCACAGAGGTCAAGTTTGGTTCTTGTTATGGTTTTAAAAATATGCAGTCAGTATATTTGTCATGTGACTTCTTGTTAACACACCGGTGTGATGGATAAGATTGTCCTGGTGATTAGTGTCCCTTTTCATGTCCTTTTCTATTAAGACCAAGGACGGACACTTGTCCCCAATGTGGAGAAATGTGTCCTAGCTGCATGGGTTGAGAGACATGACCCGGGCACTCTTAGCCACCGGACATCCTAAGCCTCCTCACCGGCATCGTTTTCCACCATGCACCCGTTTATTGATGTATTTAATTACTCATATATTGTCCTGGCCTAGGCCACAGAGCGTCAATCGATTTCTTTTTACCCTATAGTCCAATCCCGATTTATAGTCTACCGGGAATACTTCGATAAATTGCAGCAATCAGTTTGTTGATTGTCGCTGAAGACGAAAAGGCATCCATCGTTTTCAAAGAAATACGTACACCCTCGACTTGACTTTGTCTGGTTATGCTTAGAATAATGACAGGACTATGGAAGTAGAAAATTACTAGATTGTGAATCAAACAAAATAAGAAATCCTTTGGGTATTCACAAATTTATTCCTACGAAGTAGGCTACCAACTGCAAATTGTCCGGTAATGAGTGAGTCAGTGAGTCAGTCAGTCAGTCAGTCAGTCCATCCGAATCCTTTCTTCGTCAAAATAAGGAGAACCGTTGACATTAGAACCTTGATTTTTGGCATGAACGTGCATTAGCTGACCGAATTCTGATGAAAATTTGATTTATAACTATTTTTTTTATTATTTATTGATGGCACCGTCATGCCCATCGGGAACCCTTGGCTGTATGTTTCACTGTGACTTTTGAAGGTGTACTGATACGGCATATCACGACACACCGGTTCTGGTAAATTCAGCGAAGTTGAGCGACTTTGAGCTTTGTGTGAACGGGGCCCATTTAACCAATGGATAAATGAGTGAATTTAGTCTAATAGACGAAGGTCCCAAGCTGATGCAATAAGCATAGTAATGAAAACGTACATTTACCTTCTGTCATAGGTCTGTTAAATTTACCACTGTGCTATCCGACATCCGCGCATTAAAGACGTCCGGGCTATAGCACTATCACTATTGCACATAGGAAATGCTAATTTTCCATCATTTGTTAGTGCATTTATCTACACTGCTATTACCAACTTGCCATCCTCAATACACACAATTCAGTATATTGTTATAGATATATGTAAACTGTGGCCTTTAACGTGTATCCTATTTCACATCCAAACATTTCATCACAGACCACATCAGGCTTCAAATTCAGGTCAAATTGCCCACTGGTGGTTGAAATGTCCTACATCAACCAATTAAGTCAGCCTGGTGCAATAACCCAGCAGAACAAAGAAAGATGTGATATCATCCTTCAGATTAGTCTGTGTTAGCAACAATGATAAAAGTTTACTGAGGGTGAAACAAATCCATCCTGCAAGCCACCCAAGGAATTTATCAGCTTGTGTTGGGAGATTTTGTTGGTATCATATTGTAAGCTGTTTGGTAGTTGACTCATTCAAATCTCCATACTATATTTTCTGTTATTCAACAGACAAATTTCTTTACTGGTTTTAATTGTTTAAGTTTTACTGGGTTTCAACTGCTACAGATAGTAACACAGTACTGATACTGTAGACATGGGTCTCAAAATTAACAGCTGATGAACTATTTGGTAGTGTGAATTTATATATTACATGTTGAGTACAATTTGTTCACATGAATGGTGGAATGTCTGGACTCTCAAATGAAAGTGTGTTATACATGTACATATCTCAAGCATGTCAGGTTTGAGGAACAAGCATGGTTGCAATTAAGATATAATCAAAGAAATGTCGTGACAATTATTCCTACATAACAAAATTAGCTTAAAAAAAGTTCTTCCTGGTGCGAATTGTTTTCTTTTGAGAGAGAATGGTATTTTCTGAGTTACATTTACCTGTACAAAGATAGGTTGTTCAAGGAGGCTTTGTTTTTGCTGTTGCGTGCATCAAGTGTATGGAAACATGATATATGCACCCAGAGCCCTGATCTACAGCTGTATAAAACTCAACATCTGACATTGACAGCATGTTTAAAGGGTCTTAATTTATTTTCTTTGGGTAGAATTTAACTAGATAAAGTAACTTTGATCATGATGTGAAAATATGAGCACATACTTCGAGTTTTTAAAAAAAAAATTGTACCTCTTGAATATTGACTATATATCACACTGGGATATAATTTAAACAAAAACATTACGTGTGTAAACAAAATATGTCTAAATTTTCTTGTCGTTTCAAATCTTGATCCATTTTGATTCCTTGATTAGGGGATACAGAATCACTGCCACGGAGTTTGTTGGTGTGTGTGTCCATAGAATCCGTTCATTCACCACCACATCATTTATCTCATCAATGGATTTACACCAGTCACCCTCCTGGATTAAAGAGCTAGGGATACGTTCTGCTTGGTGAACAGAGCGAGGATTGATATATTCTACAATTGGGTTATATTTTTCTATTTCAATAAAACACACAGAATTTGATACACAATTTTGATATCTTTTATCTTTCACACAATTAGGTGACCTATAAACCTCGAAATTTGCAAAAATGTCCTAATGTCTCCTAAGACCATAGAAATGCGCTTAATTAGGTCAGTGTGACCCGACCTAATTGGGTCAAGGTCAATGTCACCTACTTTCTGGCCCAATTTCTCACCTAATTAGGTGACCTAGAAACCTCGAAATTGGCACAAACAAGCTCAATGCCTCCTACGACAATGGAAATGGTCAGTCTTAGGTCAAGGTACACAGTTCAATCATATCAAACCCTACTTCGTAGGTCCTGTGACGTTAGTCACACTGCTCATGTTAAAAAAATATCCACTAATTTGACACGAATTGGTTGATTTGATGACTCCGAATGTAACCAACCAATTTTCAAAGCGGTCGGTCGTAGATCATCGTTGTTCGAATAGTTGGTTTGTCCAATTGATAGAATGATTGAATCCATCATCCGGTTAAGTATGCCATCTTTTCGCTGTACATATATTTAATTGTTTTCGGCACGACCAAATCATTAAAAAATATTGGAGTGAGATTTTTTATGCATATCGATATAACTATTCTATTTTGTATTTTCAGAAATGTTTTTTTATGGGATACCCGTATGTCTGTAGAGAAATGGAAGCTGGGGGAACACGTTAATCGTATACACATGTACATGCTAGGGACGATTATCTCAGCCTTGATATTTTTGTATCTCATACGTGAACAAATAAACTGTGTGATCAGTTCACGGTATACACGATCCACCAAGAATGCTTTGTGTGTAACATTGCATACCAATGGCTAACGGTAATTTTATCTGAGGTATATGAAATCTCATCTCTGGGGCAAACTGCTGGACCTATAGACCTCGTTGGTTGTTAGGAGACAGGCGAGGGCGGAAGTAAATGTTACCCGTTATAAACACAACTATACAGGAATTGTAGAGCGACATTCTCCAGGAAGAACTTGTCGAAATGCCGGTCCTTACCAACACTTCTTAGAAATAACAACGCGAAATATCACACAAATTTATTGCATGCTTCTCGCATGTGAGTTATATTCGGGTAATTAGAACAGCTGGAAAATGTGTAAGCATCTCCGCTAACATCAACAATCTTCGCTATATGGAGACCGTACTGTAGAGGAAATAAACACCAGTATAATATTAGTGTAACTTGCAAAGATAGATCACACATAAAGGACCTATCCGTCTATATTATTTTGCTATGTCTTTTTTGTACAGTTTTTCCTATGTTTCAAATTCTTCGATAATAGCTCAGAATTATACATATAAACTTGCTAATCGAATTATAATATCTGCCTATTTCAGCGTGGAATCCTTACAGGTTTAGGATGCAAATGGGTTATTAATGAAGCAAACACACAGCTTGTATCTGAAACCAGTTGATGTGTTGACTTTCTGGGGATTAAGGAGAATATAAATGTTGAAAACCGCTGACTGCATCCTCGCGAGCTATAGTGTATTCATCGCTCAATTCCATTACCCATAGCGGTTCTGAATATAAATAGTTCGAAGTCTTTCTCCAAATCGAGCCAATCAGGAGCGCGTTCAGTCGGTTCATTACGCCAATCCGGATCGGGGTTTGAGATTTGTGGCCAACCTACCTTGATGAATGTGACATCGGGTGTCAAAGTAAAAACCGCAAGCTTCAGAAACTGACAAACTAATTCAAAACAACCAAACGGAATAAAATGTACCAGATTGTATAATAGAAGAAACCAATCGAGAACTCATTCGAATCACCAAAAAGGTCCAGTCAAACCCTCTGCGAGGATCTAATATTCAACTGGACTTGTGGAGAACATCTGCGTTGAGTAATATTATTGTTCAACGCTCTGTAGTGGTAGATGACAAGTATTCAACGGTAAGGCAAGATATGATTGCATCATCGCTGAAGATGCACGTTTTGTAGAATGACACCTGACAGGCTCTCAGCCAACGAAAACATTACGAATTTACATGAGGTATAATAGAAAAGATTGCATAATAGAGGCAATGGTCCGAGAACTCATTCGAATCATCTAGGTCCATTTTCCTGGAATTGTGAAGATGACTCGGTGACTCAATGAGATTGCGCTGTATGACATCCTAAAATTCAAATTTGTTGGCTCTTCGAAGGAAATTACAATCAGTACTTGTCCGAGCTTCCTCTGACCCATGGCCAACGACGACATCTAGTATATTGCAGAGTGTCTTGTGGCAAGAGTAAGAGATTCATGACATCAAAACACGCCAAATGACGGCAAACACGAGCCCCGTTAAAAAGTTCTATAAAAATCATCCGTCAGTGCTATTTCGCTTGCCTCACACCAATGGATTACAGGATAATTTTCCTACACAATCAGAACCCTTTTTCACAAGTTATGTTGTTTTCTAAACTAATGTTTTTATTTTTATAAAAAGAAAATACAGGGACAAGGGTATCAGCGCGGCCTCGTGCTTGCTGTCATTTATCGTTTTTTCAAGGTGACCTATAAGCTATGAGACAATCTATAATATACTATCTGTGGTCGTTGGCCAAGGGTCAGAGGAAGCTCGGATTAGTATTCGTTGTAATTTCCTTCGAAGAACCCACAAATTTGAATTAACTTCAAAAACCACCATTGAATTCGGAGCTTGAGTTTTGGCGAATATTCGTTGGTCATCACACCTGGCTGGACCAAAATGGTTTGACATGTATTTCGAAAAGTTTTTATAATATTTAACTCTCAAAAATATCAAAACAACGTTTCCATATTTTAATTGGAAAACAACCTGGCCCAGTTTATTTGGCGACCTTCAAAACTTGCCGAAATGGTGTCTGGCAGGATGCCCTTTTCTCTGGCCGTCGTCCCTTGGAAAAATGGTTGGGAATATATGTTGAATTTTTGTATATGTTTGAGTGGAAAGGCCTGACTACCTGGTGGGTCATTTGTGACGGTAAATATTAGGGAGTATAGCTTTCTGAGAATGTGCTCGGCAAATTTACTACATATTAAGTACGGTTGTTTTTAGTGGTTTGTAACCTTAAAGGATAGAAGCCGGACATTCTTTCTTACCGGACGAAAGTCCGTCCCTTTTACACCGGTATACCGTTATATAAAGTCCGTTCCTTTTACACCGGTATATCGGTATATAAAGTCCGTTCCTTTTACACCGGTATATCGGTATATAAAGTCCGTTCCTTTTACACCGGTATACCGGTATATAAAGTCCGTTCCTTTTACACCGGTATACCGGTATATAAAGTCCGTTCCTTTTACACCGGTATACAGGTATACCTTCCAACCCTTCCAAGACCTTCCAACCCTGTTTGAGACTAAACAATGGACCCTTCTCTCTCTCTCCCTTCTCTAACATAAGCACTGCGGTCACCACTATTACAAAGTATAAATTCGTTTTGGTCACTTAGGTTTTTCATCCTCTAGCTGTGAAATGCTATTGAAGTAAGCACATTTTCTATGTTTTTTAGAATTTTCCATCACGCTTTTACAAGTTTTCTTTGATGCATCTACGACATGGGCAAGAAATTATGCGAACGTTTTCTAGTATAAAGTTAAATTTAATAAAAAATACTTGTCAACTTCAAGTTGAGATTGCGAGATAAGATGCCATTACAAAGTCCTTAAGCCCGATTACGCACAGTGTGCGGTCTCACTATCTTGTAATCGGGTCTGTCTATATTATAGCCACGGATGAAAACCTCAAGTCGTTATATAGTAATGAAGGCTGGTGTCTCACCACTGGGAAAAGTGTACAACTAAAGACGTATTTATTAGGGACTAAATAAATTACAGTTAGATACGAGTCGATAATCTGTCTGCCATATGTGAAAACAGCCTCAGGGTCACGCGGACCTCACAGAAATGTGGTTCTTGATAGTATCTCGCGATTTCCGCTGAAAGATTCGATGCACATTCAGAAGAGAAATGACGAATTGTCGTGGATTTTTGCGCTCGTTAATAGACTATATAACTCATCTGGGAAATCTGTTATACTGAAAACGAGGAAAACAGTCAGGGTCAATGCTCTGTGTTGAGACGTTGAGTATTGATGCAAGCAAAACAATCAATATCGATTCTATTAAGATCTCAGACTGGCTAGTCACTTCATAAGGTTAACTTTTGTAATTTCATTTAACAAAAACGAATAGATATAGTATTCAAAATTTAAGCCATCAGTCTTACAGAGTTTCTATATGATTGTTTCTGCCTAAGCGAGTGCTGACTGTGATATTGACCATGTATGTGATAAAATGATGAATACCGGTAGGCCTACATGCAGTGGGCAGTGCAACAATTTCGAGGTGTTTTTCTGTGTTCCTGTTCCTTTTTATCTATTTCTTTCTCCTCTGTATGCATTTATTCTTGTACGAAAATGTTTAAGGTCTGTTAGTTTGATCGTGTATTAATATGTGTGATTGCATGTGCACGTGTCACTTTGTACTTGTCTTTTAATGAGTTTTAATGCATGTCTGTTTTAATGTATTTATGTACGCGTTTTTATCCCAAATCTGGGCACAACTGATGCGCAACAATTCTAATCAAACTTATTCTATATTTATGACGACATTTCGTTATAGTCTCAAAGCGGACGAGACTGCTTAATTTGGAGTATTGCTAAGAAATATCTACCGAATTGCCTTCCGACAATTCAAGAGAACGTCACCGAGACAACAGGAAAGCCAGTCGAATAGTAAAATCAGTTTCCTATGACGCCACTGTGACATCGGAAAAAAGAGACCCCTGAAGCTTGTCTCAATACAAAGTGTGGAATGTTTCAGCTTTCTAGCCCCATAAGTAACGGAGTCCCCTCCCCCGCTTTCGCCACCCTCCCACCCACCAGGCCGCGATGGACCCAAGGGCTAGTGGATTAATTAAAATACCTGTTTGATAACCTGGAAAATATCTGATCACATCATTTGCATGACCTATAATAAATCTGTGCTTCTAATATCAAGGTTGGTGTTTTGAAATCCCCCCTTCCCCCCCAAATCCACAAATTATGATATCTAGTAACCTCAATATATGTTTAAGGGCCCTTCTGATCACCCATCTAATCGTCCTCGATTTCTGCTATCTTTCAAATTGGAAGGTTACCATAAACCTTTTCTTGACGATTAATTAATTATCGAAATCGCAAACAATTGTCCAAAGAGTCCTGATCCCGGTTCCCGATAACTGTAGTGTCCGTCCTTGTGTTGGTGAAGTTTCAACTTTCAACATTTTGTCAATCATGGAATATAAAAATTCAGATAAACTTCAGAGTGAACGTTTAATAATTATTAAACGAAGAGAAGGAGTTATAGTGCTCGAATTATATATGATGAATTAGGACGTATAATTTATAATATGTTTCATCGCCTCTCCAAAGTTGCCTGTTGCGAATCTGTCTGTGAAACCTTGCAAGTCTGTAAGAGCAATTATCTCAAACGGTCTATTGCGCTGGAAAAGGCCTGTCTGATCCTTCTCGAGTTATGGGGGTCTTAGTTTGTACAACCCCCAAGAAGACAGCGTCGTTTATGCTGTTATGATTTATTCAATTTTGAGCGAAACAGGTTCATTTTGACCCGAGAGAAATTATAAAGTTATATCACGTGTTGCTGTCGCGAAGAATAAATCCAGACAAAGCTCTATAAATTTATTTCTTTAATATCGCACGAAGTGATCTACTTTTCCCAGAATATGACAAAAAAATATAATTGGGATATCCCTTTACTTTACAGCAGATGGGAGATAACTTTGATCGGTCACAGATAATCACATGCAGAGAAAAAGTTGTCTCGACTGGTTGATGATAGCGCTTAGGCTGAACAGAACTAATCTCAAGCTTCACAGGCACTTTTATAGAAGAATATGACGGGCGGGGGTATTTTTTTACCGGAACTTTGAAAGAGGGAAACGCGTAAAATCGGAAAACCCCCCAAACATTTTTTAACCTTTTTTTTGCTGTGGGAAATAAAAAAAAAGGTTGACGCGGCGCTAAAAAAAATAACTGACGCGACAGTGCATGTGAAGCATTTTATTCCAACTCACTTTTTGCCAATCTGAAACCACAATAGTCGAAAAGGGCAGAACTTTTGGCTAACTGATACCACATGAAAAGGACAGCAACAGATATATCACACTTAATCGATATTTAATATAATATTTCTATAACAGTATATATTTGTACCACTCTGAGATTTGGGAATATAACTGACGAAAGTTTAAGTTACATTTAATTGGATCTACTTCATCATACATTCTTCCATCATGGGCCACAAGAGTGTTTATCTTTGATTTCGTACTTATTTACTACGGTCTCATGTACGTGGAGTGGATTCTCCTGTAATAAACTTGATATTTTTATTATCATATTATTAGTTTTCCCTGTCAGAATAAAGTCAATTATAATTTGTTCCCATTCAGCCTTGATATTCCAGTGCTGTATCTATAGTTAATCCTTACTCCTTTGTGTTACATGGGTGTACACGATATTGGGTTCTTATAACGGTAATGTTTTAAAGTGTAGGGAAGATTGGGGTATACTGGGATATATTTCACTTTTTTATGCAAAAATCTTCGCTATTATTGTCCTGTAAAGTAGCTTTCTATACGCTATAGTTAAACTAATATCATACAAAAAATTCTGAAATGTCTTTTATGCTTTTCTCCAGAATTACATTTTAAAAGGTTAAACAAGTATCCCTGTATGCCCCATGTAAATTTTAAATCAAGTACATGCATACTGTTATGTTTCTTAAAAGTCTAGAATATAGTTCAACAGCGATGGCTATTTCAGTTGCTATGTTAGACCCCTGAGTTACATCAAATATTTTTCACACATCGGTTATTAGCCGATATATGAAAGCTGGTACGGTCACGCTTTATGGATGGAAGTAATACAAGTGATCGATCTAGCCCTGGACAGCCTACTATTCGAACTGGCCCCCAAAGCACGGAGGTCTCTAAAACATGGACTGACACCATTCAGATATTCAGAGAGGATTCTCGCCCGAGCAGCATACCGCAGGAAGTGACATCATATATAGCATCTTAGCTTGCTAAGGGCATTTCACGTTTCACTTAACACTACCCTTAGATGTCCGCTGTGATTCGGCATGTATTTCACACGGCGCCATCTATCTTCACACGGCGCCATCTATCTAGAGGGAGATAATCCAGTTCGAAAGTTGTTCCCAAAGTATGAGGTCAAATGTCGCCCCCATTTAAACGAGCCAATGAAATTATCTGTATTCAAATATTTCTCAGACGTGCAGACGTGTCAGTTTCACGAGGCGCAAGACTGGGGGAGTCTACGCGAGACCAAAACGAAGTTGTGCGAATTAGCTATTTTATTTCTCACTCTAGTGGAGCATGCTTCTTTGTTTATCTTAAGAAAAATCATATTACAAACGACCTAACATATTTGAAAACAAAATAAAATCGGCGGCAGACCACAGGGAAATGATATGCTTTTTATTTTGTGATGGGGGCACTTCGAGGCCCACCATGGGATCATTTCAATCGATCGCTTTCTGGAGGTGTGTCTTCGTTGTATGAATGTGATTGCACCGATGTCGGATGTAACGGGACCAGTCGGATGTGACCATTTGGGAAACGCCCTATTACACTCAGATAGCACTTGTTACCGCATGGCTACGAGCAGAAGTTTCTACGTATGATCGTGCCATGCGTTCGGATGATGCATATATAGTAAAATCGATGTTTGCCGAACATTTCGATTACTTTTGTCTGTTGATCTAGCGTTAAAAGGAATGATCTAGAGATTATTTTAAATGGGCAGAGCATATGAAAAGTAGTTAGCTCATGTGCAAAACTGATGGAGTTGTTCGGTAGGATTCAAACTGAACCGTGAGGGCATGGGGTTTACCCTATATGCGTTATAGCAACGTCGCAAAGGTCATCTTCCGCTATTGGTGGCAGGGTCATAGACTAAATGGTGACATATTCTCACAAACCCTCCAAAGAATATCGAGAATGACTTCGAAAATTAGTCGAACTAGTCTTCATTAATAATTATATCAACTGTTCAGTGTCGGCCAGTGCACTCGTCAGTGCAGTCAGTACGGCCGCCAGTGTTGCACCCCGTGTCCTTGAGTGTTATGTCGCGTCGTGTCACCTTTGCACTATTGGATAATACCTCACGACGAAGGCTATTTTGGGGATGTGTCGGTGTCGGTCGTCACGATTGCTGTGGAAAATGGCCTTCATGGAGTTCCTGATAAACTGCTTTTGCATGAGAACGAACCATCTGCAAATGAAACAATTTATAAAAAGGAATAATTATTTGCGGACAAGACAGTATTGCTGTAAGAAGGAACTGAGGAAGAATAATTTTCAGAGCACCATTTTCAAGGTGAGATGTTATTTTTCTCGCGATTGTTATTTTCACTAGAAATGTATTGAATTACATTTGAAGCCGATTGCGCGTTTACTCCATATGAAAATGGCTACAGAGATGCATGCGTTGTAATCGCTCATTCACATGCAGCTCTGTAGTGACAGAACACATCGTGTTCGAAATTTTACGTTATTCTTTTGGTGATTTCTGTGCGTGTACTTGACGGGAAAGATTTCAGTTACAAGACTGTGCGTATTAAACTTGTTATATATGTAGGTATATATGATTACGAAGACAGAGCAAATATGCCAACATCTGCGAGAACCCAGCCAAATCAAATCTCGACAGAGATTTGCCTGGGCCCATTCTTCCCCGTATATGAGTAGAGTTGGTTTTAATTTTAATGTGTGTATGTTTTAATGTGTTGGATTACTAAGTTATTGGCTTGAGTACTTAGAATTTAGTTTTATCGTTGCTATATAGCGGAAATATTGCTGAACGCGACGTTAAACCTTAATTCTCTCTCTCCCTCTCTCTTTAATATAGATGTCTATATCCGAGTTTCATGAGATTCTTTTCAAGTCACGGAATTCTGATCGCTATAGGTCAGTAGTAGGTAAAACCCTTTTCGACTCACGTTTTCCAGGGAAATAACTCTGTTTTATGGAGGTCACGTGGAGGAGAGGTCAAGTGCACTATAGTTCCGGCAGATGACCAAAAAGCTACCTCCAACACAGGAGAGTTCCAATTGTTGCAGGGAATGTATTCATCCGCGGTGATGCGGTCTGGCGGTGATGCGGCCGCGGGAAAAAGCTTCCGCGGAGAAAAAGTAGTCCCCAGACTTCAAATACGCTGCATGGTCCGATTGGGTCGAGTGAGGTATCAAAGTGAAGCATTCGTGAAGGGGCATCCAGTCATGGGTGGGTGTATGTAAAATTAGGATTTTTGCCCGAAACTATAAAAAGCGAAACACGGACTTTACCCCTAAAATAGGGGGAAACACCTATCAGCCCTAGCCAAAAGGGCTAATATCGGTCCCCGGGCTTATTGGGACCTGCCTATCAAGTCAATGGGGTGGGTGCATGTAAAATTAGGATTTTCCCCGAAAATATAAAAAGCGGAACACGGACTTTACCCCTAAAATAGGGGAAAACCCCTATCAACCCTAGCCAAAAGGGCTAATATCGGTCCCCGGACTTATCGGGGCCTGCCTATCAAGTCAATGGGGTGGGTGCATGTAAAATTAGGATTTTTCCCGAAACTATAAAAAGCGGAACACGGACTTTACCCCTAAAATAGGGGAAAACACCTATCAACCCTAGCCAAAAGGGCTAATATCGGTCCCTGGGCTTATTGGGACCTGCCTATCAAGTCAATGGGGTGGGTGTATGTAAAATTAGGATTTTTTCCCGAAACTATAAAAAGCGGAACACGGACTTTACCCCTGAAATAGGGGAAAACCCCTATCAACCCTAGCCAAAAGGGCTAATATCGGTCCCCGGGCTTATCGGGGCCTGCCTATCAAGTCAATGGGGTGGGTGCATGTAAAATTAGGATTTTTTCCTGAAACTATAAAAAGCGGAACACGGACTTTACCCCTAAAATAGGGGGAAACCCCTATCAACCCTAGCCAAAAGGGCTAATATCGGTCCCCGGGCTTATCGGGGCCTGCCTATCAAGTCAATGGGGTGGGTGCATGTAAAATTATGATTTTTTGGTCAATTTTTTTGTGGGCTTTACTATGGCTTGTGGGGTCTCGTTTTTCTCGTCTCACCAAGAAAAACACGATGGGAGGGGTCCCGGAGCGAATCGGTGAAATTTTTGGAAAAAGTCACCGAGGTCTGCATATAGTCCATACTGGCTATATGGGGGTATAGGTTCAACCTGGGAAATTCACACACGTTCATTGTGATATGGGTTGTGGGGTCTCGTTTTTCACGTCTCGTCATTTAGAACACAATGGGTGGGGTCCCGGAGCGAATCGGTGAAATTTTTGGGAAAAGTACCGGGTAGGCCTGTATATAGGCCTATAGGCTGGCTATACAGAGGTATAGGTTCAACCTGGGAAATTCACACACGTTCATTGTGATATGGGTTGCTTGGATTTGTTTTTCACGTCTCGTCATTTAGAACACGATGGTAAGGGTCTCGGAGCGCAACGGTGAAATTTTTGGAAAAGTACCATATAGCCCATATAGTCCAATACTGGCTATATGGGGGTATAGGTTCAACCTGGGAAATTCACATACGTTCATTGTGATATGGGCTGTTTGGATTTGTTTTTCACGTCTCGTCATTTAGAACACGATAGGAAGGGTCCTGGAGCGAAACGGTGAAATTTTTGGAAAAAGTTCACCGAGGCCTGGGTAGGCCCACAGGCCTATACTGCATGGCTATGGGGGTACAGGCCCATACGGGGTGGACGTTTTGGGGTCTAGGTGAGCCCTATGATGTCGTATGAGGTCTTATTTTGAAGCCCTCGTGGAGGAGCATCCGACTGGACTAATAGTTCGTCCGTTTTCAATATTCTGCGCATGCGCAGTCTGGCCCGTAGTATAGAAAGCAGGCATGTTGGGGTTATGTGGGGGTGTGTTTGGGGTAGAGATGCACAGCTATGGGTCCGAATGGGTCGTGGAAGGTGTCAAAGTGAAGCTTGTGTGGGGTAGAGTCAGAATGGCGTGTTTTTAAAATGCAAGTCGCGTCAATCTGCGCATGCGCAGTTGGGTGTAGTAAGTCAAGTGGCCATTTTGGGGCAGTGCAGGAAGGTATTTGGTGTCGAGATGGACCATCCTTGGTCCGATTGTGTCGTGGGAGGTGTTATCTTGTAGCTCTCGGGGTGTACATCCAGATTTGAGGGATGTTCACGTCATCTGTGACGTCATCGGTGACGTCATCAGTGGGAGTAGTAGCGAAAGTGAACATTTTGGGGCAGGGAAGGAAGGTATTTGGGGTAGAGATGGAACATTCTTGGTCCGAATGCGTCCTGGGAGGTGTCATGTTGTAACTCTCGGGGTGTACAGCCCCATTTGAGGGATGTTCCCGTTATCTGTGACGTCATCAGTACAAGTAGTAGCGAAAGTGGGCATTTTAGGAAAGTGCAGGAAGGTATTTGGTGTAGAGATGGACCCTCCTTGGTCCGAATGTGTCGTGTGGGGTGTCATTTTGTAGCTCTCGGGGTGTAGACCACGATTTTAAGGGATGTCCACAGCATCTTTGACGTCATCGGTGACGTCATCAGTACGAGTAGTAGCGAAAGTGGGAATTTTGGGGCAGTGAAGGAAGGTATTTGGTGTAGAGATGGACCATCCTTGGTCCGAATGCGTTGTGTGGGGTGTCATCTTGTAACCTTCGGGGTGGAAACCACGATTTTAAGGGATGTCCACAGCATCTGTGACGTCATTGGTGACGTCATCAGTACGAGTAGTAGCGAAAGTGGGCATTTTGGGGCAGTGCATGAGGGTATTTGGTGTAGAGATGGACCATCCATATCTGTCATGCGTATTATACAGTATTTGTCCTGTATTATACCAATCTGTGCTGTATTATACTATATCTGTCCTGTATTGTACCATATATGTCCTGTATTATACCAAATCTATGCTGTATTATACAATATTTGCCCTCTATTATACCATATCTGTGCTGTATTTTACCATATCTGTCCTGAATGACACCATATCTGTGCTGTATTATGCAATATCTGTGCTGTATTATGCAATATCTGTCCCGTGTTATACAATATCTGTCTTGTATTATAGCAAATATGTCCTGTATTGTACCATATTTGTCCTGTATTATAGAATATATGTTCTGTATTATACCAAATATGTGCTGTATTATACAGTATCTGTCCTGTATTATACCAAATCTGTGCTGTATTATAACATATGTTTCCTGTATTGTACCATATATGTCCTGTATTATACATTATATGTTCTGTATTATACAATCGGATAGCGGTTGTCGTGAATAACAACAAGTTCAGCAATGTTTATATAGTTTATTATCCCCAATGTTACATCATACCCAGGCTGCGGGAGCCGCCCTGGGTATGTTTAGTATGTTCACAGCAAAACAAATTGAAATATCAAACATCATGTTTTATTGTTTAACGCACCGTCACTATCAGGTACAAGTGTTTACTGAGCTCAAGTCAACGATCAGCATGTAGACATAGAGAGTATGTGCGACATGTTATGGTATTCATCAGTGCACAGGTGACGCATTCAACCGATGGCGGTGGTCGGTCAGCTTGGTAAGGAAAAACGTGACATTGGTTACCCTCTCTACCACCCATTGTGTGTTGGGGCGTTGACGATGTGCCGATCTTAAGGCATCCACGGTGTCCAGTATCACCAGCATCGTCTCTAGTGACCTTCGGTTAATGATGGTGAACACATAGATATTATTGCCGGGATAATAATACCGTAACTGGTCCGTCTTTTTGTGACGTAAGATGTACCTGAAAGCGACATTCAATTTGAAGGCCGTAGTTTGATCTTTGAAGATGGCTTCCACGTAGACGGGTGCGGTTGGTCAGTGGAAAATTGTAAATATCTTGAATAGGGCCATGACGGTGGAAACAGTGCCGTGTCATGGACCAATGGCGCCGATCGATGTCACTCACTGGATGGCTGTCCTGTAAGAGATCGCCCAGAAAATGTTCGATGTTGTCAGGCGTATGACTGGAAACCGTAACGCTGGGGTCCGGCTGGATATCCAGGCTCTTCTGAACTGTGGGTATAGGTGGGCTCTCCTTCATCGCATCACCAGTGGCGTTCGTCTCCCCGGGCTTATCTTCACTGGGTCTGACCTTCCGCGGCTCCTCTTCAGTAGGAAGTTGTGGCTCATGGCATGGTACCGGGGCATGAATCAAACGTTGGTGTCGCAGCAACTGACTGGTCAGTTTGAAAAGTCGACCACAATCCTCGCATGGACGCTTGCCACCCACGAATTGAACGTTCATGGCGCAGTAAAGCACCTTCCCGATTAAATGACCGTGCGCAGGTTATACAAGTATACAGTCCGTCGTTGTGGGTGGCCGTGTCGTGGCGACGTAAATTGTCTAGACGAGTAAACTGCTTCTGGCAAGTTGTGCAAGTGAACATCTTGGTGGTTGACAGAGCGTCTGATGAAACGGCCAGGCCGCTTTCCTTTTATAGCACGCTAGCTGGTGATCTATTTTTAGCACACTCAGTTCAACTACCCCAAGTCGAGGACCGAGAAGTACTGGTGTACGACTGAGCCGCATTGCGCGCGCGCGTGTGTGTGTGTGTGTGTGTGTGTGTGTGGGTGTGTGTGTGTGTGGTGGATTTTACATCCGGGATCTTGTCAACATCCGGGTTTCCAAGTGGGTTTTTCCCGTCGTTCCTCCGTCTTCCATCCGGGTACTGTGGTTTTACATCCGGGTCCTCAGCTTGCATCCAGGTTTTTCATGAGCCACATTGCGTACGGGTGTGTGTTTGTGTTTGAGTCCAATCGTGCACCATGTCGAATTACGTTCTCTCCGAAAACTTCCTCTCATTGCATCAATATGCTCAGATCCATTCAATATAAACACAACCAAGAGACATCAACACCAACAGGCACATTGCGTAATACACGTTTTATTATCCTCACAGCACCACCACCACCACTACCACCAACACCACCACCTAGCGTTGCCGCCGTCAACGATCAGCGTATAGACATATAGAGTATGTATGGCATGTTATGGTATTCATCAGTGCATGGGTGAAGCATTCAGCCTATGTTGTAGTCGGTCAGCTTGGTGACGAAAAACGTGACATTGGTCATCCTCTCTACGACCCACTGGGTGTTGGGGCGTTGTTGTTGGGCCCATTCCAAGGGATCCACGGTGTCCAGTTTCTCCAGCATCGTCTCTAGCGACGTCTTATCCGTGATGGTAAAGGGTTGGTCAAATACCCGGATACTACTGCTCGGGTAAAAGTAT
>JAVTVY010041760.1:0-19721 GCA_036873755.1 Hanleya hanleyi | reverse complement strand
GTCCTACGGACACTCCAATACAGGGGACATTCTTAGCCTTCACACCGGTGTTGGAAAATTTAACAATAATTTCCTCTTCCTTCAGTTCATTATTTGTTTTTTTTTTGTCTTCAGGAATATCCCTTCGGGGAAAATAATTCGATAGAACGTAAACCTCAACAGTTCATCAATCTTTGCAGGTTTCCGCGGATGAGCTGTAAATTATACATGAAATGATATCTGCTCTAAATTCTGCGAACCATGACGAAGAGGAGAAATATAGCCAAGATAAAGTTCAGAAAAGTACTGTCTTCAAAATCTCCATGGGATACATTATATATTCATATATATATTATCTCATAAGTAATATCATACTAGTAAAACTGCAGATTGATTTATTTATTTTTTCTCCATTCGTTATGTTTTACATCATTTCCTTGGTCAATATGATCGTATACTGTTTAGTAGCTTTCTCGTGCAGAGCTTGATCAGGCTGTTGTTTCTGTACACAAAAAAACGAGTGATACCAGGAAGTGCACAGAATGAATTCTCCGCAAAAGTGTGCGGATGATATTACGTCGTAAGCGAGTTATCGTGTTCGATAGAATCACCTGAAAGATAATGACAAAAATGTAGCCGAATCATGGAAGGTCGCATGTTCGTCAGTCATAGAATTTGAAGACCGGATTAGCATGATGTATTGGAGGAATCATTGAAGAATTTGATCACACTTCTCTAAGGCAGAGGACTAGCTCGTGTTCGTGTATTTTTATTTCATTTTTGATTTGAAGGTGGTGTAATTGTGTTTTTACTCTAGCCAACTACTGTTCCATTGGAATTGCGAGTTGAATTGGAATTTCCAACCGATGGGATCAGTTTCGATAACTGAGTCCATGCTGCCGAGGTAAACAAATGACTCGTTGACTGTAAACAGTAATTACTACAACCATATTGCCGTATATTTCCATTGTTCATCTTGTCAGACTTCTTGACCTTTATAAACCTCAGGTCTGCCAAAACCTCTCTGTGCGATTTGTATATTTAGTTCAATACCAGCGCAAGGATAGAATTGATAGAACACCAATTCAAACATTGACGGTGTGAAGAAGAAACATTGCTAATCAAGTTCTCAAAGCGATCAGGATCACCCGTTTCCTTTGAGGATATTCTGAATTGTACCCTTTCTAATTGATCGATGCAAAATTAAATGGTGTGCATTCAACAGAAGCATGGCAGACGGTTAAACGTAATGGTGGTCATCTAGAGCTGTCACTCGCTATTTATATTTGGTCAGCGAACTCTGATGATGGCATGCCATTGTTGACCAGTAGTATTTACACATTTAGCAGTTTGCTCAAGGTACCTTGGGAAGGCCTGCATAATTTATTTTGTCCGGTGATTTACAACAGCCGGTTCACTTCGGCTACACAGCTCGTATGTATACGCCCCGGGGTGTCGCACAAACAACAGCTATATCGCACCCCCTTCAGGGTATCGCACAAACTACAGTAAGTTTGATATCTTATCAATTGTCAAGGAAACCAGTTCTAAAATAAGAGGGAGTATGATATTGGGGCCTCTTTTCAAATCTTACGCCTGCTAGTAATTGATAATAGAATAGTTCTTAAATTTTAAAATAGGTAATAGGTTTTGCTACACACCTACCAATGCGATACCCCAGGCAGTGTCATCAGGTAGTGAAAACCACTTCCTGTTTTCGTTAAGGTAAATTGGGTTTAGACTTAACAATGAATGCTGATCGAACCAGTATGCGAGCTGACAACGAGGTACTCCCATACCCCACCTTTCTGAAGTTTATGATTTTGCGCTCAATATATTACATAATTATGTAGAATCTCTTCACATGATTGAATTGTATATTCGTCTGAAATCTTACTCTGAATCCATTTCACTATTTTTCCGATCTGCAAGCTTCTACTCGGAACTCTTCGTTGTCTTTCACTCAAAGGAAAAAAATCTCAACAACACTCTTCACGGTCACCCTTTGTGATTTAAATATGCTATAAAGTTTTAGTTTCAGATCTTACGTTACGTTATTGCTGGAAAAAGCGTGTTAACGATAGATATGATTTTTGATGGTTTGGTAGGAAGCCAGATTAGTCGGATACGGATATAGACTTGAGTCAACATTCTGTACTACACGCGAATATCAGGGACGACAGTCAGATAAATATAGGTGAATAAAGTTCACCTCTGATGCCTCACTATAATCCACTTTTCATTCCTGGAATTAAGTTATTTAAGACCTTCTCCTTCTATGTTTACTGGCTCAGGAGCAGCGTCGCTTTTCTTACGCCATCCATCAATAGACGACTCGAATGCAATTCTCGTGCCGTCTCGTCTAAATCGAATAAATGAAATAGACAAAAAATTCGAGAAGCCGTCTCCTAGGTTTCGATCAAATTTAGAGTACATTATTTACAATACCAGATAGAAAGCATTCAGATGATGGAAAGTCGATGCGAATGAATTGGCTATGACAATACTGCAACTTGAGGAACATTCGATTCATGGGGAGCGAGTTAGAATGCGAGAAAGCGAGAATTCGTCAAAATGATCAATTTCTGCGTTCTCGTATTCTCGCTATTTCGCCCCGTTGCGTTTTCATTTGCAAGATGTTCATGCGAGGGAGCGAGATTGCGTCTCTCCCTCGCCTTTTCTAAAGGTGAGAATGTGAGGACACGAGTGGCTGCTATCGTCTTTCATAGTTTTTCAAGAAAACACGAAAAAGGAGCGAAAACTAAACTTGAAAACACCTTGAATGAAGTTTCTGGTCAAACTGAAAGCACCACGCTGTCAACTATCGATAGGCTAAGGCAGGAAAAATGCATTACTGGTGCATCCGTATGGTTTAAAACTCCCATAAAACAGAAGATCGCACGGCGACGACTTTAGTATCAGCTTTTGACTGAACGTATAAAACTTCTAAATCAAGTTTATTCATGGCATGCCCACTATCTTAGCCTACCACAGAGTTGGAGTACCATTTTCAGATGTTTTATGCCAATATCGTCCACCTGTCACTCGTAAGCCACACTCTCTGTGACTGAGAAACCAAATAGTTGTACCCAGGAACACATTTTAGGATAGCTCAAAAACAAATATCTCATCATGACCCGTGAATGTATGGACTCTTGATCAGCAGTTATAAAACATCGACAGCTGACATTCTGAAGCCAGTATCTAGCTTCGGTCAGACATTTTTCGTTCCCGAGCACATAATATGTCTTCCGGAGATCCCATTAAATTCACCATCCATCCGACTTTGATCAAACTTACGTGAACAGATAGTGTGTCGATCGGGCTGCAATCCAATCTCTGATTCCACAATCAACAGCCTTTGTTGGGGCGTATATCGATCCTCGGCAATATCCCTAATCCGTGACTTACGGGATGTCCTTCGAGATACCAGCGATACTGTAAGCCGTGGTTAATCCCTCTAAAATGGCAGTTCAAGTGAATTTCACTGGTTTCCAAGCTCCAACAATGTATTTTCATTAAGATGTTAGATTGCTCATATTGGCTGATACTCACGTTCGATGTGAGATGAATTGTTACATTCAAAGACGGCGTCTGAAAACTTTACAAAAAGAAACAAACATGTGTATACAGGTAGGCTAATTTTGAATTTTCATGAACAAACACTGCTACTATGATGATAAGGTTCAATTTGAGCCGAATTACTCTTGATGGGAATCAAAGCTGACACATATATCGAAGATTATATTATATTTCTTGTTATGTACCATCGGCAACGTTAGTCGGTAGCAATACAGCGGAGCAATCGAATTATATATATATGTCATTGTGAAATGCTTGCCCTTGAAGAAAAAAAAATGATGGAAACTGCATATGCTCAAACGCATTTTGTGTCTGTGCCCTTTCATCTTTTTCTTATTGCTGATACCTCGTATTCCGAATTGATGTATGGTTGATTTTTAAATCATAAAAACAGGGGAAAAATCGCTTAGATTTCTAGTATACCATTCTCAGAAATGAGTGAAATTTGATACCGAAGAAAATATTTAAATTGAGCCTGCTTACTCGACAGTAGTCACGCAATTAAATCTTCAACGAGAACGATTTGTTATGTGCTATCCTGTTAAATATGATATATGTGACTAGAGGGATATCACGGACACAATATATTTAGATTATCACGCTGATGTTTTGATATCGGTCCGGGTATTGGGTCTCGATCTCGGATCGATCAATACGGTCCGAGGGGTGATAACCTGGTCGATATCGAAACAACCATGTCGAAGCCCATTTATCATAGCATATACCACTTAAACTCGTATCAATGGATGGCACGATACCAGTCAAATCCGAATCCAACACTAGCCTAGATCTATTCGTGTATGACCTACTCTGAATCTTTAAAAAAATGACCCTCTCTGTAATATTACGACACCACCGCAACTCGATATAATTCAGCTTATGTCTTCTCAGAGGTGTGGAACTGTCATTGAACAGGTTTTGCGTAGGAACTTTAATGAAACGGCCAAAACATTTACGCCAACCAAAGGAAGTCTATAAAGTCAAACGAGACGGCATTGTGGTCGAGATCGCCTCTTCTCATCTGTGGACCTGACAAAAACAAGATCCGCACGCCATGGGGATTGTGATATCCGTAGCCCTGATTGGTGTCTTTCTCTCGTATTATGTGGATAGCTGATCGACCTCGGTATATCATGTGATATAGGGGCTGTCGAGTGTCATGGTTCAAATAGCTTCCGATGCTTGTAGGTATATATAATATTAAAATAATCTGTTACTGTTACTGTTTCTCTTTGCAAGCAGCAAAGTTAGGTTTCGAGAATATTTCGAATTCAGTTTTGAATTCAGTCTATGAATGTATTCAGTTTATTATTAGTCTTGTAAACACGCTTTGCTGTATGATGACTTTATCACATAAATGCCTATGATACTAGATATTTAACCCAGCTGATACTAAGGAATGGCCCCGTTTCGTCTCACGATATGGATTTCTGCCTCACCCGCAGGCCTGTTATAGGCTAGCTTTCACTGGGCTTATATGGTCCGCAGGAGTGGTTGCTCCTCAAAGAGCTCGTCGTATTCTCTCGGCAGTCTGGCCTATCTCATTTTTATCGAGGATATAATGCATCTGGCTACGTATTAAAATTGCCTAAAGTATGTGTAGTCATTCGATAATGGACCCTGAATTTTAATCTACTCGTGACAATATATATCGCGCTCTAAAGTGTTGTGTATCATCAAAATGAGACGAAGAAACACTGACTGCAGTTTACCGAGGGTGCAATTGTTTTCGCTGAATCTATCATGTTAAAGTCAGATCCAGGTCAAAGTGTTCTGTCCTTTATCATGCTATCATTCTTCTGTATGTGATAAATGGTTTATGATACACTCATTCCCATATCATCCCTGACATCAGCCCTCGACCCCCTATATCTCGGGATGATACTAGGGTCGATATGAAAATGAGTAGACAATAATCTGTATATATAGTATGTGGGTGAAGTGCATGGTAGAATCACTCATGGTAGAATAACAAATTTGATTGCGAGTTCAACAACTTTTGTTTGAAGTACACAAATGTGTCGATTCTTGACAATTTCATAACAATTGTTCCAAGAAATATATGTGGTCTGCGGTCGATCGGAGCCCATTTTGCCCAACTTACACGTCGTCAAAGAGAACAATTTTACAATGTATATCCCGATTGTCAAACTGGAATGGTATCCACGAAATTCTCCATCTTCAGTCCAGATGAACCGATTTTGGTCTGGTAGTCCAAGCCAGTGAGAAGGACAACGTATTATTTGAAAGCATTCAATGATTGAATTTCTATTTGATATTAATTCAGATACACCTAACCCGTTAGGTGATTTGTAGATGGTATGTGTTTCATTTCGATTGTCACAGTGTGGATACACCTGAAAGTGGACTGGTGGATAAAGTTATGAGTGAATTAGAGATTGAACGGACCGTGTCAAATTCAACAAAGTGACAGGAACCAAATTCAACAAAGCGACTAGAACCATATTCAACTTCATCATTATTCACCCGACCAGATTATCTACAATCATGGCTGCCTTTGTACGCCCACGTTGCCTATTGTGTTTCAATACCCACCGCAAGACAATTAAATAGCATAATATGTTGACTATGCACTGTTTGTAAGACTCCGTATAGGTACATTTATCCGGGATAAAGATAGATGCTCAATATAAAACTGAACTACCAATCCTGCTAAATTAATGCCCGTGTATCCACAAAATATGAACCTACAGTACTAATGTCAACCAGGTCTATACTTGGTTCTTTTGTCTAATTTCTATCGCACTGAAATTAGATTTCCTTCTTGACAACTTTTTTTTATTGCGTATAAATAATATAACTGTACAGTGGATAATATAAACATCGTATTTACTTCCTCATTCACTCAGGTCCTTATATCACTCTTGGATGTTGCAAAGCATCATTTTAAAAGCATAATGTGATCATCAACACGCTGAATTAGCCAGATTTCAATACTGTATGAAACAGAGCCCATTTTTCATAAATATGTCTAGGAGCGATTTGAAATTTAGTTCCATATTTGAGAATTTATTTGTGTAAATATATATTTTTGTCAAAAGCATCAACGTGTTGATAGCACATTGTTTTTTTCCCCAACCTAATATGGTTTTGTTTTTGTTGATTTCCCCATGTAGACCCAATAGCTTTAGCCATTCTTCTAAATCTCCCCAGAGTTTTTTTTTTACTTTAGGACACGAAATAAATATATGCTCGATAGTTTCCCGTGCACTTAAACAATAGTCACAATTATCGTTGTCTTTGATAGAGATTGTATGTAAAAAAGAATTTGTCACCAGTATCCGTTGTAATATTTTAAACTGTATATCTCTTAGTTTCGTACAGACTGTACATTCAATGGGGTTTGTGTACAACTTCCCAGTTGATCTGGGACTCGAGATTTAAAATACCTTCTCATTTGTCTTCAGCGCTTGATTTCAAGTTATGTTCATAATTAAGAATATCATAGAACTTTCTACATCTCTTCCTCTGCCCTGTTAAAAGTTGAAGGTGAGATCTAAACACCGGACTTTTTTGTATACCTGAAAAAGCTGTCAATATTTTATTTCTCCATTGATTAAGTATACTCCTTAATAATTTTGTATAATCAAGAAATGTTCCTTTTATATCATATTGTGATTTCATATCAGTGAAGTTAAAAAAGTTTCCATTTGTATCTATCAAATCTCTTAGATATCGAACTTGTTTGTCATACCAGTTCCTCACAAAATAAGATGAGTGTTTAAAATTTAGGTTGAACCATAAAGGTTCATTGAATAAATTATTTGACGATGTTACCTTTAATTCTCGTTGTAACTCGTACCATGACAGAAAGGTATATTTCCAAAAGGGGTTCGTTATGCTGTTCAAGTTACTTTTTAACCAGTTTACACCCAAAGTACACACATTTGTATATTATTATCTAGAAGATTTTGCCATTTCCGGTTATCAAAGATTAATCTCCTGATCCAAGATACCGAATAAACGACACAAATTAACCATTCGTAGACCGCCGTATTTGTAGTCTTGAGCAATTTGTATCCTCTGGACCTTATCAGGCTTCCCATCCCATATAAGTTTGTATAGTATAGAGTTTAAATTTTGTATAATATCATCCGGTGGGTTTGGGAGGCAAGGAAGAGGTGTATAAGTTTCGAGAAAGCAAGAGATTTTATCACCGTTATTCTACCTAGGGGGTCAAACTTCGTAGTTTCCATCTATGGAGTTCTTTTCTCAGGTCATTGATCTTTGAAATATAATTAATTTTCCAAACATTATGGAAATCTGTTGTAGAAAAGTGTATGCCTAATACACAGAAATCATTTACCCAATCAAGTTTGACATGCCGACATAGTTTAATATTCGATCCCGACATTGAACCTATCCATACTGCTTTCGTTTTGTCTACATTTAGTCCGGATCATTTATAGAACACATTTAACCAGCTGTCAAAGATTCTTCTGAACCATCAAGGGTTAGCTGTGTATCGTCAGCATATTGACTAATTTTGATTTCAGTTTGTCCAATTGTAATGCCTGTAATATTCTCATTTTTTCTAATTATTGTGCCAAGGACTGCTGCGCAAAGTAGAAAAAGATATGGTGAAATCGGGTCTCCCTGTCTACACCCATGTTTTTGAACTTGTATGACACAACTTTATCCATTTTTGCAATGTTTCCCCAAAATTGATTTTATCACGTTATCAAGAAAGTCTCACGATACCGAGTTGAAGGCCTTTTCAAAGTCTATTGACAAAAACGAACCGGGTATTTCTTTTTATTTTGTTTCGAACATGATGTCGTAGATGAGCCGAATGTTTTCTCCGATATATCTGCCTGAGATGAACCCCTTCTGATCTTCATTCACAAGTTTATCTAACACCGTTGTGATTCTATTGTAGATACATCTTGATATCGATTTGTAACTAACATTCAACAAGGTGATGGGTCGCCAGTTTTGTATAAAATTTCGTGGTTTATTTGGCTTGGGGAGGCAAGTTATCACACCCTGTCTCTGAACTAAAGAAAATTCCCCACGCTCGAATCCATCATTCGCGGAACGTAAAACAAGATATCCTATGTCTTTCAAAATAATCTTTGTAAAATTCTACCGTGAATCCGTCCAGTCCTGGGCTTTTATCATTCTTCATATTTCCTAAAGTGTCCGTTAATTCTCTATAGGTGATGTGTCCTTCCAAGGTATCGGCTTCAGTTTTTGTTAGGTGATTCAGTTTTAAATTGTCTAAAAATTAATTGGTATTTTCTAGTGTTTCATTTGAATTTGAATACAAGTGTTCATAAAATAATGTTTGCTCTTGCAAGATATCCTTAGTATTGTATATATAGTCCCCATTTGTTGTAGTTAATTTTGATATTAATTTATTCGTCTAGTTCTAAAACAATTTGTGGCTTTTTTCCCATCTTCTATCCATTTTAGTTTCTTTCTTTTGATCACACCTTCGATTTTTTTCTTTCTTAATTTTTCTAATTCCAATGTAGTGTCTCTCAGTTGATCAAGTTTGTTTTCAGCAATTGTTATAAAGTTGCATTGTATTTCGTCTTCAAGTTGTACAATTAGCTCTTCTAATTCAGTCTCTCTCTTTGTATCAACTTTCTTTTTTTGTTGAAGAAAATTTGATTGTTTAGCCTCTTATCTTCATTATTAAGGTTTCCAAGAACAGCTGATCATCTATACACTGCTGTATCTCTGATTTCAAAACATTTTGTAGTTTCTCTCTCGAATAAGGTATGATTGCTTATTCTTCTACTGTTTCAGATATGATAGATTTGACCAGATTTAGATGCTCCATTTCATTTAATAGTGAACAATTGAATTTCCATTAGCCCCCACCTCTTTGTGAAATAATAAATTTGCACTTTAAGGTAACCGCTGAATGATCACTCATATAGCCTGGTATTATAGCTGCCTCAGTTGTAATATTGAAAATGTCATTACTTGTTAGAAAAAAGTCTAATCTAGCCTGCTTTCTGGGATTTCTTCTCCATGTATAGCGTCTGGTGTTTTCATGCAATACTCTCCACATGTCAACGTAATCTTTTGTCTTCATTAGGTCTAGGACGGATTCCCGGGCGTTTGGGTGATTTGTATGCTTATAATTATCGGTGTCGATTTCTAGATTCAGGACTAAATTGCAGTCACCACAGATTATCACAGATAAATTTCCTATTTCTTCGATTTTTTTTTGTTGGACTTTGTTAACAAAATGGAGGGTTTGTCTGAGTTTGGAGCATAAATAGATACTAATGTTACCAGAACGTCATGAATTTCCACATTGATAATTATGTAATTTTCCTGGGGGTCAATATCGAAGTTTATGACTTTTTAATCCAAGTTTTTATTAAACAAGATGATTACCCCATGTGAATTTGACGAGAAAGGGCTCAGCCAGGCATCATTCTCCCATTCACTACGTATAATGTCTTTAGTTTTAGGGTCTGTGTGAGTATCTTGTAGACAGATTATAGAAAAAGTTTTTCTTTTTAAAGTAGCGATATTCTTTACATCTTTTCTATTCTTTGGTTCAGCTATCCCTAGCGTATTCATTGAAACAATATTTTTAGTCTCAGCCATAGTAGCAGCTCATGGAATCAAAAACTTATCGGGATGAAGTTAATAATGGGTATCACATATGAAGGTTGACTAAATGAAGTAAAATTGTTAACAATTCTGTAAATACCATTGGAATGATGCATATATGAGTCACGCAAAACAGGACCTATTCCTAGCACACTATAACACACACATTACGAAATCATCCTCTTAATTACACACAACAAGAAAAATAAATGAAAAGAAGAGAGACCTGTTCACCCGACCTGCAAGCTTGCCGCCATATTGTATTCTCTTTACTTTCAGCTCCAATTTGATACATTCACGTTCACAGATTTAACTAGAGCAGTCAGTTCTTTAATCACTCTTGTTACAACTTCGGATATATTTGTTGGGTTGGCAGCCTCCTCTCTTTCGTGGTGCGCCATCGTATTTCACCTCCTTCGCCTCCTTCGGAGATACAACACATATCACGAATCGTTAGATTCTTCGTGTGTGCCTTAGAATAGGTTAACCAGAGGACTATTCTGTGAAGTCATGTGACGCAGTCAGTATGTCGGCACCTCTTCCCACTTCCCTTATATGTGTTGTAATTGCTTCTGTCTGACTTATTTACAACTTTGTTGCCAACCTTTTACACTCTGTTTATGCTTGGATTGGCTATCATCATAATGATACGTAATTGTACTCCTCTCCCAATAGATTATATAACCGTCGATATGCGTGTAACCCTCTAACAGTCAATATCATTTGTGTGCGACACACCGTGTCCTTCTTTAGAAGTGTCCCTGTTGTATCCGAAACATATCATTTTGTCTTGGTATGGTAATCCTGCTGATTGGGAGATATTTTTTAAAAGGGTTCTCATGTGATTTCTTTTTATCGGAGGTATTGATATTATAAAAAGAGGTAGCTCTAATTATGAAGAATATTGTTCGTTGTGCTCAGCAATTGTATTCTTGTATAGAAATCAAAGATATATAGCGTTGGAGATTTCATCCGATAAAAGAAAGAGCTAATACAAGGGGTTTGAATTATCACAGGCCAGTTCCAGTGGTCATCCCATTGTCGGAGTTATAGACACCTTTGTTAGAATCATACTAGTGTAATCTGATCGCATTTACTCTACTGTACATCTATTTGTTTTCAAAACCTTTACATTAAAACTTGAACCTTTTCAAATACTGGGCCCACTCATCATTTGAACTAGTAGTCCAGTTTCAAATTCGTTGCTAGAAAAAAACCCCGAAGAAAAATTATTCGATTTTTATTAGCGATCATCAACGATTGAAAACCGAGTTTTGATCCCACTGCAAATCTTAGAATTCCCCATAAGCCCAGCAGGTGTGAATTGAATTCCCATAGAGGGATTGCAATGCCATGCCTAGTTATATGGGAAGTTGATTACTCTAGCTGCAAGCGACCGCTATCAATTTATATGCGACATTGTTTTAGGGAGGCTTGATAAAATACAAAGCTAGCGAAGTTTTACAGCAAACAGGCGGATCAAAACAAACTGTGGCCTTGCTAACATTTACATCGAGCTAAATAACAATTTCAATTTAAACACAGACTATTACATCTCTGAAAAATCCCAAATGTGTTTAACTGGAAAACGGGAGGTCGTGAAGTTTAACGATGGATGAAGGCCATTTCTTGTCTTTTTATCCACGAAATCATTATTTTGTTAAAACAAACAGAACACGTGCTGATATAACGTGTAACATTGGTCACTAACGTTGGGTTGCAATGCTTCCGGGCGTTCGTTGCTTCTACACGTATTATATGTCCTCGATCATACATTCATCTATATACGTGTAGCAACTTCGCATATTAACATGTGAATGCTTTATGCACTTTTGCCGTCAACATGATAAAACAAAGAGCTATTGTCCTGTTTCGCTGTTTGATATTAAAGTCCATTTCTGACCCTGTGATTCATAGTTTTCGTCCCAAGGTTCTTAAGGTTAACAATAGACTTGCGTAATCTACTAAGACTGGTATTGATTGAAATTGCAGTTTAAGGACCGCTTCCCGTACGGATTTCGCAGCCCATCAACTCAATGTTTTATTTTAATTACATTTCTTAGTTCGTTAGAGATGTTTACAAGCGCTGTATTATCAAATAAACAGATAAATAAATAAATATATAAATAAATAAATAAATAAGTAAATAACAAGGAATGGGTGGATGGAAATATAAATAGAATAGAAGAATTGTCTATGTACAAGTTCATCGTTTGTTTTTGATTAGGTTATATTGGTAAGTATGTGCTACTGGGACTGGTATAACTATAACTCTGTATATATAAAACTTTTCTCGTGACATATGAAATCCTGATATGTAGTGTAAATGTGGAGTCGAATCGAAGTCTGGAAATCGTTTGCAAACAGAAACAACCTTGATAATCAATTATCTTAACAGTACCGGGGAATACATATTTGTTAGGTTCATCCACCAGCAAGTGCATCAAGTGACAGTGTGAGAAAGTAATCTCATTGTATTGTTCAGGAATAAAATAAAATAATCCGTTAAATAGTTCTCATGTTATCCGTAATCGAGCTCTAAAGTTATACATTGACGAAACACAATCCAAAGCGACATCTGGTGACAATATGCAGGAAAGAAATCCAAATTGGCCCACAGGTGGCGCCAATTGTACGGATGTAGTTGAGCGACATCCACAGCGAGATCATATGTCAAAGTGCATGTATCCATATATCATATTTAAAAAAATCCTTTGAATCGTTCTCATTTTATTGAACGGAAACGAATCTATGTGGACGAAACACAATCCAAAATATATTACCGAATCCCGGAATTACGGACACCACGGTGACGATTTTAATCAACGTCACAAAACATTGTTGCAGAAACTTATAAAACAGGGCTACACCACCAAGCGCCTACACTCAAAGTTTCGCAAATTTGGCGATACATATCGCATGCTGATAGCAAAATACGAGCGTAGCGTGCAAGATCTATCTCGTTACGTTTCGTAACTTGTGTCTAATTCCGCTTAACCCGAGGCTAGGGACCGTATGAACCCATGTACTTCAAGATCCTCATGGTACTCATATGAACAGTCACAATCAAAGCGTGACTGAGATACATCATTCTTTGGATGACGACTTTGCAACGAATATTATGGATTAAGAATACTGATCAGCGATACGGATTTGATATTTTTGAACATCATGATGTCTTGCCGGCATCATTGAAAACTGTTGACCGCTTCTCTCTTGCAGGAAACAAGCCTATGTTTATGTATACTATGATTGTCTTTTTGAATTTGGTGCTAATACTGTTACATGGAATATGAAATAGGTCTTTGGATTATGGACGCGGATATTCTGTAATGGACGACTGCTGAATTATGAATGAATGGATCTGACGCTTGTAACCCGGTATCCCCTATCAATAAACCGTTAGAAATACAAAAGAAAAAAACAACCGTAGCAACGTTTATGTTCGACTGTACAATTGACTTTACACTATAGTCACTACATCGAATGTTTCGCCTTTAATTATCTACGATAATATATCGCATAAGCGTAAACACATGTTGCTATTGTCTCTTCAGTCAAGTTCGGCACTTTGGTACCAGTCTTATCAGTACCATTCTTTAAAATTACGTAAATGGTGTTTGAATGATAGAAGCTAGTTCACGGGGTATCAAACTATCAAACCCTGTGCTTTCCATATGCTGGACTAGTGGACGTGGAACGACCTGCATTATTCAAGGAAACGGTGTTTAATTACCTTCATTTTTGGTTATTTGTTTGTATTTGGAACCACCGTCTAGATAGACGCGAATATTATTTGTGTGAGAGCATATTCAGTTATTGGATGTTAGCAGCGGTGGTTCATCCAATGTTAGGTTATGACAGATCAACAATGAATCAATATTGAGGCAAATCATCAATGATACACCGTAAAGGAGACGAAACCAATCAGCCAAAGTCAAATTAACTAGCATTGTATTTCATGTTCATTTGCCACTTCTATATCTGTTCTTAGGTGAAAGCGTTCACACATTAAACACATCTAAATTAGTATCCCTGACGAATGAATCTTTCGTGTGTGGAACTGTGGCCTATGGTCAGTCAAAATCGTCTCTCTCGTACAGTTATATTAATTTAGATTAAAAATGGAAAAGGAGAAGAGCTCACTAATCATGATATTACAGACGTGTCTCTCATTCGAAAACACTGGGAGACTGAGTTACGGACGTAATGGTTGTAATAATAATACTCTACATGGTCGTATGCTTTATATGACCCATTTATTTATTATCAAACCGTTACATCAAAACTTTGAAAAAAAAATCATAATATGTGTGTTGGACGATGTGATTCAGTTCCACTGATGCGATCGTTACAAATCCCTGGTTTAAAAACGAACAAAAGAGAAATTCTTTTACAATTGGGAATTCGTTTCTATTTCATAGAGATACCCGAGTCAGTAAAACTATTGACTGAACTACAGAAAGCTAATCGAATTTACGTTAGCGATCATAACGATTGAAGATCGAATTTTGATTCCTCTGTAAATCTTTCAGAATTCCCCAGAAACACAGCTGGTGTAAATAGGTTTCACACTCAGGATTTTACAATACAGTACGTTGTTATAGGGGTAGTTCATTACTCTGGGCAAAGATTAATTATGCACAGCCGAAGCGACTTTACATGAGATGAACCTCCTAAGCATGCAGCTTGGCGTTTCCTTAGAGCTGTAGGCGACCATTATCGATATAAGTGACATAGTTAAAGGGATAATAGAGAAAATATAAATCCATTGAATGTCATTATGGCAAACACGCGGATCAAACGAGCTTCGCACTTCCAAACGTTCACATCAGGATGAAGAAATATTCTGATGCTATCAAGACGGAAAATTACATTTGCGAAAAACCTCAAAAAGTCATTCAACTTGCAAACGCGTGGTAGTGCAGATTACCGTTGGGAGAAGGTCGTTTTTGTCTTCTTGTCGTCAAACCCATTTTTCTAAAGACAAAATAGAAAATAGTGTCGATACAATGTGCAACACCGCGTTCTATTAATAATCAGTTGGGTCGTTTCTTCTGTCTAACGGTCACATAACTCATCCTTTTCCATTTGATGACTTGATAGGGCTATTACGTCATCGCTCATAAATATTTATATTTATACGCTCAAACCGGTTCCAGGGGTCGTGTGATGATGCCATGTAAGATGTCCACATGAACAGCTACAATAAAAGCGTGGCTGGGATACAAATCATCACAGGGATCTGTTTTGGTCCTTGTGATGTTTCTAGAAATATGCAGTCAGAATGTTTGCTTGTGGGGTCGCATGACTTCTTGTCATTACGCCAGAATCTTTTTCCACCACCCCTATTATGTTAGGCTTACCTGCGAAATCAGACAACGAAACATTTAGGCGACATCTAGTTACTGTTCTAGGAGTACATATAGATGAACAAGTAACCCTATTCAAACTTTTGAAGACAGGGCATCTTCGTCATCTCTCCATCGAATTTTTAATCGCGACTCTTAAAACCCCTCAACCAATGTCTTTGATAAGTGCCTTTGATATCGCCCTCAGGTTCTGTGAGTGAGATCTTTCATATCACAGGTCTAGAGGTTAATTAGACGTTAAGAAAGAAAAATGGGGAAACCCTCCGCTTAGTTTCCCGTAGCAACTTCTTGTCTGGAATATGCTATTTGGTGTATGCTATCATTACAATATCGAACTATTTATCGAGTACCTACATGTACATAGTATTTTTTCAGCGTAGTATTTTTTCAGTATTATTTTTGAACGCGAGTTATTTGCTTAGGTGTTTGATGCTTGGATGGCATCAATACAGAGCACTTTTATATTTTGGCAGTTGATATACATGAACAACCTGTTTTATTCAGGGAAATGGCTTTCATTACCTGATTGTGGTGAGATTTCGTTGATTATATAACATTATCTTTGGTTGAAACAATACCACAATTGACGCGTCCGGTAAAATTTGTTGAGTAAATCAGTTTAACGAGGATCCGCACGAATTCCTTTGTTTGAGCATTGCGCTTGTTATAGGAATGTTCGAATGACAGTGAACAGAAAAAGCACATTTACTTGAAGGAGAACAGTTGTAAAACGATTTTGGATTTAGATCATATATTCTTCAAATTTCAATGCAATAAGACCACAGCGAAGGAACGCTGGTAAACTTGACTTGACGAAATCAGCGTGATTTCGCTTGATGACCGTGGTTGGTCATGTTGCCGTCCAAGTATCTTGAAGAAATGACTGGTCATCCCCCATTTTCATCATTTCTTTCTGATTTAGCATTACTATTGATGTATTTTGAAGAAAATGATATAAGCAGATATGTGCTCTTGTCAGGAATTCCTACCTATTCCCATATACAAGAGTAGAATTAATTCATTATTTAGTTGACCGCACGAAATTTCAGTTTATGCAAAATAAGCCTTTTAACATTAATCCTATCTGGCATGGGCGATTTGGGTTATATCGCAGCCTAGCCCTTACCAAAATAAAATGTATGGATAATGTATGGAAAATGTATGGCTGGTGTATGGGAACTGTATGGATCCTGTATGGAAGATACATGGGCAATGGTGAAATGGTAATGTCAAATGTCTGGTAAATGTATGGGAAAAACATAGGATTTTCAGAACTGTATGGCAAATGTATGAGAAATGTATGGAAAATGTATGGAACTCTCAAAATTTGAAGTACAATGTATGGAAAATGTATGGCGTGTACTGAAAATGCCAAGTCCTCCTGTATGGAAAATGTATGGAGAAAAGTGCAAAAATAAAATTCGTATATGTCATTGTATGATAAGTGTATGCGTTCCTTGAACGTGATAAAACGGTAATCAAACACGATGTAAGGCATATGTATGGGAACGCTAAAAAGATGAAAATATTAAAGATTAATGTATGGAAGCTACCTGGGTCTTTTTGAAGACATGACAATCAATGATTTATTTGGCTGTACAATACAGGATTTATTTTGCATCAACAGAGTCAATGTATGTAAAATGTATGGCAAGCTTTCTTCAGATAAAATCGATTAAGAAAATATATGGAGCATGTATGGGACTTCTTGAAGATAAGAAAAATGATAAAGTATTGATATGGGACATTCTTTGCATTCAATAAGTCATTTGATGGGAAATGCATGGCGAGATTTCCTATGAAAATAAAACTGACTGAATGTATGAAATATGTATGGGTTTCTTGTGCTTTGTGGTGAACGCCACGAGTTGAAGTTACAAGCCATTCTCTTAGACACAACGGACGTAACAGCGGCTCTAAACAAAGGATCAGCTGTTCTATCAATTACAGTGCCGTGATCGCCACCCGCGCAACTGGGGGATTTTTAACCTAGGCTTCAATGGACCGTAACAGGTTTTTCCTAAAAATCTTTATATATATTTCTACAACTTGGCGAAGTAAAAGATAGTACATCCGTTCAAAGTATGTGTTAAAATCAGAGCTGAACTAGCCTTTTTCGAAGTTTTTTCCATTTACTTCTGTGTTAAAATTAGGCTTTTCAGAGGGAGGAAAATCTCCAGTGACGTCAGTGTATGCAATAAAGAATTGAATTGAATTGAATTGAATTGTATCATAGAGAATTGCTGAACGAAAAGTTTGGTTCCCAATCCACAATTCTCAGATAGAAAATGAAGGGAACCAGTCTGAAAACAAGTTCAACAAAGAAGTGTGCTGTCACGTTGTACTATCGCTATAAGCCACATTCTGTTATAATGAACAATCACCTATAGAATATAGGCAAAAAATGCAACCCATTCATAACACTTTCAATAAAGTCTCCCCAAGAACTATTTTAACCGAAGCACGCAGTATGGACTGATTCCAGAAATTTTGACAGTGAACAGTCACGCGGTAAATTTCCAAAGCAACAACAACAACAACATAATTTCAACAACAGTTGTGGCGATGTTACAATTTCATGGATACGATTATTCAGACCGAAGAGGCATCAGAAAGACGAAGAAGAATCGTAGGCGGACAATACAGGTACGTATTCTGATTTCCTGATGTTTCTCTGTTCGTTATTTACTTGAAACCACAACAACCGCCACGTCATCGTCAGATCGTTGAATGTTTATCATTTTATCTCATGATCTTACTCCCGACCCATCTCAACTGTTGTGAAATGTACGGATTATTTTTTTTATTTCGAGCTATCAAAGTCATTAGTAGCTATACTCTTGTAGCTGAAAAGACCGGGGTGATCATTATTTAATCAGTTGTTGAGTAAAATTATCCACTTGTAAAACCTTGAACGTCATCAGAACATGTCAGCAACTCGATCTATATCCCCCGCCCCCCAACCCCACTCATCATGATCATGCACTTATCATGCACTGCCCGGGACGTATTCCACCTTTCCCCTCCAGTAGCTCCCGTCCAATTTCCCCAGGATATTCTCCAAGGAAAATCCCCCCCCCCCCCCCCCCATCAAGACATGATGTACGGTAGTTCGTTTACCATAAGATAAGATAAAAAAAATGTTAAGATAAATTTTATTTAAAGTCGGATGTGTTTACATACAGAGAACATTAGCTCAAAATATGAGCTATTCACCGACAGAACAATAAGACACCATTAAAATATTGTAAAATAGAGATAATATACACAAATCAGTCATATAAAATAAATTAAAATAAAAACGTATGAGTGGCCTTGTCATCAGCTGTGTTAATGGTCATTGCAGAAAGTGCATCTGCAAGTTTCACCGTCCCATTTACTAATTAGAATTCTGAATTCCTTCAGTGTCAGTGCTCCTTTTATAGATGAATCAAGGGAGTTCCATAAAGTGGCTCCAGAGTACGTAATAGAATGAAGCCCGAATCTAGTTGTCCTACATCTGGGTATGTGAACATTCGTCGTGTTTCTTAGCTGATAAACGTTGTTTTTAATTTGAAACAGGTCCCTGTTATATGCAGGGCCTTCACAGTGTAATATTTTGTAAACCTCTGTTGCCAGAAGTCTAAGGCGCTGTACATGCAGTTTAGAAAGACCGGCCCTCTTCAGTAGATGATGATAATCGCTAACATTATCCTGGTAAACAAAGCGCAAGGCGCGTTCTTGTAGTTTTTCTAGTTTTTTGGCACTAGTGGTACTACAGGAATGCCAGACTAATGGACAGTAATTAAAATTACACAGTATAAATGATCTAAAAATAGCTAGTCTACTCGCTAGGTCAAGATACGGTCCTAGCCGTTTGAGGACATTAATCTGGCGTCCAACTTTCATACAAAGCCCAGCCACATGCTTATTGAAATTTAATCTATTATCGATGTGGATGCCTAGCAGTTTAACACTATCTTCTGATTCTATATTTGTACCATCACCATTCACCCAGAAGATTACTTTTATTACTTTCGTTCTGCAGTGCCCTTCAAAATCTTACTCTGTTCCGAGTGGCGAGGTCCTGTATGGCAAGCTTACCACTGGGGACCGCCTTTGTTTTCCCGATGCCAGGCGATCTCGAGGCGAAACCAGGCTTCGCCATGGGACCTTGCTACTCTATCTTCACAAGTCCAGATAAATCCTAAA